>SRQH01000056.1:0-70188 GCA_018360345.1 Claviceps sp. LM84 group G4 | reverse complement strand
CCCCCCCCCCCCCCCCCCCCCCCCCCCCCCTCGTTTATCTTTTGAATACTCCTTCCTACGCCGTTCAAGAACGAACAACAAGAGTAGTAGCAGGATCAATGCCATTATGACGACCTATATATTCGCATGCCGCAGGGAAGAGACCATGAGTACAGAGCACATATCGCCCGCCCGCCCGCTCAACTCACTTTTTTTCAACGTAGGTATGAGGTATGTAGGTAGTAAAGAAGCCCCCGGCTCAAGCTGCATTTTTCATCGCATAGTTAAGCTACTGCTAATATAATACAAGTTGCATATACTCAAGTCGGGTGCTCGAGCTGTTCTGTTCATTACTCACACAGTACACTCATGCAAAGAACCACCCATGCCACACATCACTTAACAGGCACACATTGCAGACGCTCACCTTCCACTTCCAACCCAAGTCTCAAGACCACGTCAGGCAAAACGAACGGGTATACGCCCAATTACACATACTTCTACATTCTATCCGCAATCCGCAATCCGCAATCCCATACCCAGCCTCTAACGCTATTAAAAACACATTTCCGCCTCCCCTTATGTATGTACAGAGCACTCATGTTACATGTATGTAAGGTATATAGAGCATACTACCCCGCTGTTCAGCACTAGCACCACAGCGCACTTTCGTATGGCGTTTTCCGCGACGATGCGATTTCCAAATTATGATTATGCGTAGCGCACTTCGCCGAATAGACTCGCCCGGACCTGCATTAGACTGGCTAGTTCGAGGAGAAAGGATTGAAAGATGATGATGTTTGTGAGGACGTGTGAAACGGAGGCTGTGGCTTCGTCGGGGGCGGGGGTGTCTGGGCGTGTGACGATGTGGGAGTCGTTGCCTTCGTCTTGGGCTTGGCCTTCGTGTTGGTCTTGGACGTGATCTTGATCATGATCGCAGCCCTGTTCTTGCGCTTGGCTCTCTTCTTCTTCTTCTTCTTCTTCTTCTTCTTCTTCTTCTTCTTCATCTCGGTCCTCAGCACGTCCCTGGTCTTGCTCCTGGCCTTCGTCTTGGTCTTGGCTTTGATCTTCGTCGTGAGCTTGGCCTTGAGCTTCGTCTTCGTCGTGACCCTGGCATTGGCCTTGTTCCTCTTCATCTGCCCCATCACCCACCCCCTCAGATCCAGCCCCAACCCCCTCTCCCTCTTCCTTTCCCTCCTTCCCCGTAAAATCCAGCGGTATCCCCCCCAAATCATCATCAGGCCTCCCCACGCGCCTCGACAAGATGCTCTGATCAAACGCCGCAAAAGCAGAAGCCTGACTATCCGCCACCATATCCTGCTCCTCAAGCGAAGGCCCAATATCAGGTCCCCTCGTGCTTCCACCCGAAACGCTGCGGCCATAATTACCACCCCTCGCTCCTACTCCTCCCGACGAAGCATCATTATTATAGTGTAGAGGCAAATCTTTCGGGGGCACCCGCACAGCATTCGGCGACATCGGTTCGCCGTCCCCGCCAGGGAAACTGCCTGGCGTGGTCGCTCCCGGCATGTAGTTGTATTCCTGACGACTCTTGGGGCTAGCTGACCTGCTACTGGGTGCCGAGCCCAATTCGGAGAGGAGGCGCTGCGCAAAGCCTTCCAGAGCGGAGGGCCGTGACGGAGACGTCGCCCGTAGCGCCTCATCTATGCTAGGTCGTTCTGGCGTCCCGGGATTCGAAGGCGATGCTTTGCGCACAAATGGCGGTGGAGGCGGCGGAGAGGTCCCGTCTAGCATGGATTCAGCAGTTTGGAACGCGTTTCGTCTCTGTTCGAGGAGCTCCCCGAATCTGGGGATCGTCCGCTTGTAGCTGGCCACCTGGTCGCAGAGCCGTTGCAAGACCCGCAGGATGCGAGGCAGCTGAGGATCTATCCACTCGGGTCTGCTTCTGCACCGTTGGATGGTCTCCGAACGGCGTGCTTCGTCCAAGATCTCGCCAAGGGGGCCGTCTTGGGATTGTAGTGGCGGTTCAGTACCCTCGCTGGCCACGGACGTTTCATAGTCGCGCTCCAGACCTAGGTCTTCCTCGTCCTCTTCGAAGGAGTATGTCGCGGGGTCGCGTGAGAACCAGCCCTCAATGTGCATGTATCCACACATGGCAAGGTCCACGATCGTCTCGGTGACGGACAGATTTGTCTCGACGGGGTTCATGAAGAACGTCTCCATGAGGTCCAAAATGATGTTGAGTAGCGGGTCATCTGGCCGTAGAGTGTGCTCGCGGATTTCTCGTGGGCCTCCAGGGACGCTCTCATCAGGCGGTTTATTGAATTTGAGCGTTTTTGCGGACACACGAGGGGTCATCAATCGCCACGAGCATGCGTGGCTCTCGAGCCGGGACATGGTATCCTTGAGGATATTCGCGTACATGCTATCGAAATCGGCCTTACCGCCAATGGCACCAGCGAGCGAAACGAGATACTCAACCTCTTGCTCGTGAGCACCCACAGTGCGGTGAGTGGTGTCAGTCGGTAGCGGATTTGTTCGTAAGAGCGTAAACACCGCATACCGATGATGTCGTTTGAGAATGGCGGAGACGAGCTGGAGAGTTACATGGATGGTTTGGTGGTTTCTTGATCTTAGGCACGACAGAATGAGGTCGACTAGGTTAAACAACAAAGGTGTGGCTGGCTCCTCGGCCTTGGCAGCCATCATCTTTGTCAAGTCCATGGATTTCCTCTTGCGTGCGTCGCTGACGGATGACCGTGAGGGCTTCTTGTTGGGAGGAAGAGCATCCGGCAACGCTAAAAGATAGTGGAGAATCAGGTTGATCATGTCGGGGTGGTCCAGGGATTCCAGTATCCGCCGTAAATATGTGAGTACAGCAACAGAGGAGCCTCCATCGATATCAGAAGACTCCAAAAGGGATGGATATCTAAAGCGTACTTCTTGTCAGTCAAAGAAGTCAAAAGCGACCGATCGCACCTTGCGGGAAAATGCTACAAAAGGAAATATGAAACGACAAGTGTACGTACAGCAGTTGCTGGAGAAAAATGACTTGAAAGTGTTCCAGCAACGTCGACTTGACTTCCACCGACCGACAATGGTTCAACACATCCTGCCAGAAGAGCAGATGCGACAAGAACGTCTCCATATGTGACTGAAAATCAGGCGAACAAGAGCTGATGATCTCGTAGTTGGACGCAGGATGCTCGTAGTCCGACAAGGCCAGGATCGGCGGCAAATTATGCGGCAAGTGATCAATCACCAGCTTCCGACTCAACTGGCTGTACAGGGCTCCCAAACCAGTCGCCATCAGCGTGGACAGGTCACTCTCCACGATCCACTGCTCCAAGGCCGCAGAACTCGAAGCAGCCTCGATAATGTACAGCAATCCCGTGCGCGCGAAATCGCCCACCTTGCCCTCATGGTGAATATAATCCATCAGTATATAGAACAGGGGGAAATCGGCTCTCTGCGTACGGCCCGCAAATCGATCGTGTTCGTCTCGGGCCCGTTCGGCCGGTACTTTCTGGTTCGGGGTCCGCAGCGGCAGCGGCGTCTTGAACCACGCGGGTAAGATGGCTGGATCCAGACGTATCTTGGTCGTGATGTTGAAGGCTAGCTCGACAACTCTCGACTCGGTATCCAGACCAAGACGCACGCTGTTGACGCCGGTAATGCGCACCAGCAAGTTGGTCAAGCTGGCCGAAAAGGTGGGATTTTCGACAAATGCCTCTTCCTCGCTTTCAATGAGCGTCGCAAACAGCAAAACGGCTTCCTTAATGATCCATTCGTTGTAGGACGTCGTGGCGATCTTGCCAATGGGGACGTATATTTGTTTGATCGAGGCATACTGGATACAGGGATGAGGGAGCGGACGACGGCTTTCATCGCTGAGGATATTCGTCAGCTCTTGTAAGCGAATCTCGAGCGTCTCGGCGGCTTCGCTGTCGCGGGATAGGTTGGCTGAGGTGCGCCATGTCGACTATGTTGTTGTTGAGCGTTAGTGAGCGCCTGTAGGGAGTTATTGGTTTCGCGTATACAGCTCCTTACCAGCAGCTTGGCGTATTCCTTCTCAAAGCGATGGAGTCGTTTCGCCGGATCGATGGCCTGTTCTTTTCGAGTGCTGCCTGCGGCCAGAGGGCTCAACAATCGCGACCACTGTGGATGAGCCAGAGGATAACATAGAGGTCAGGTCAGATTCGATTCGCATCAAGCGCCTCGACGGCTTGCTGAAGGGATGCAAGACTTGGCTGCCACAAGTGTGAAGGGGAAAGACGTACGAAGTCCATGGTGATGCCAGCACCATCCCACGAAGCAGAGACTGGTCCCAGTAGCGCCGCCTTGCGTGGCGTTCCAGAGTCGGAGACAGATCAGATGATGTCTGCGGCGTTGCGAGCATTCATTGCGAGCGATCCAAGCCTACCTAATAACAATCATCGGCACGGCTGCATGTCCTGTCGTTGCATACCCACGCGGTGTGGACGGATGTTTGGAATCTGATTCTGAACCCTTGCCGGCAGTCACCAGTGTAGCGGCGGCGCCATGCCATGCCCCCTGACTTGTAATAAGTTGTACGGTGTACCTCATCATCATGCTCATGTCTACTACCAAAAGCCACCCGCCACATTGGGCCACCACACGCAGCAACTTCACTTGTACGTAGATTATTGAGCCAATTTGCATAAAGGTGCGCAATTGAATCCATCTGGAGTGTTTTGACGGTGAATCAAATGACGGAAATAATTTCTAGTACATCACCCGTTGAGCCTGTCACCGCAGGAGGCTTTGCGGTTCTTTTGCGGTCCCACTGTACGGGGTTCGCTGACTCCCGACTCCCGAGTTCCTGGACCCCGATGTAGTGAGGTACATACAGGTCTGAGGTAGGAGGTATGTATGTAAGCAGATGTGTGAGCCATCATCATCAGCTTCTATTCGGACAAGTTACAACAAAGGTCCTTCAAAGTTACGACATCAATGTAACTTGTGTACAGTGTCACGGTACTCCGTATTTTCAGATCAAATCCAACGCACCAGTGCTAATCCGTCTGGTTGTGCCGCCTTACTTCTGCCCAGTGGAAGTGTACCTACTACATACCTCCTAGTCCATCATTGTGAGGCGCGTAGAAATAAGATATACATACCTCTGTATGTAGCTCATACGAAGTCACCCACATCATAATTCACATACCGGGGCAGCCTGCCTATATTCAACCCAACAACATCATACACACATTTCACGAGTCACACAGCAATCCAATCATTCTTACACCACCCACGAAGCAGTCACAAACACAAAAAGGTGACAACACACAACCCGAATATATCATTTATCCCGCTGTGCCTAATCATTCAAACCCATCCAACATCGCTGTACCCCATCTATGATCTCTCCATTCGACATCTCCACGCCAACACATCCCCGCCAACCAACATTCCCGACACGCAGTCAATGACACAGCGACAGAAACCCCTGATCATCTAGGACTCCTCGCGTCTCCAACACTTTCACTCCCGGTACTACCACCACTGCCACTCGCGCCCGTCCCTGTCCCCGTCCTCATACCCGTGCCGTTCCTCCTGAAATAATTCATCCCAGGCCGAGAGGGCGGTGACTTCAGAAACGAATCCTCATCGTCGCTCGGCTCCGTAAAGCCACTCACGTTGCTCAGCATGCTGGAACTGCGGCCCCGAGATTTATGTCCACGGGGTTCAAAGGGGGGTGCCGTCGGGGGTGGTTGCCATGGGGAAGCCGAAGAGGTCGTGCCGCCACCACCACCAGGCTGAGTAGTCGCTGTCGTCGTGGGAGGAAGAGAAGAGGGAGGAGCAGGAGCAGACGCAGAAGAAGGAGCAGAAGAGGCAGGAGGAAGAGGAGATCCCACAGAAGAGATGCCATCACCGGAAGAACCAGTCCCAGCCCAAATACCCGTCGGATAGGGATTCAGCCTCGCCGGAGTCGCGTTCCAAGCCGACGAGGCGTGTTGTCGAAAGGCCATATGTCCAGGATGGTAATCAACCTCCGCTGCAACAACATCCACATGATTGCTCATCGCCGCGGGAGAAGCCGCCATGAAGGCATTGTTGTTTTTGTTGTTTTTGTTTTTGTTTTTGTTGTTGTTGTTGTTGTTGCTGTTCAGTGTCGAGAGCTGCGTCTGTAGATTTTGGATCTGCTGCGTGCGAGAGGCATTGGCATGGCAGGCCTGCGAGATGCGTTCCATGTAGTTGCTCTTGATCGCGGTGCTGTTTTCCAGCCAAGTAGCTCGTTCCTGGTCGCGGCGGTCCGCTTCGCCGAGTCCACGGCGATTCGCATCGGCAATGTTGCGTAGTTCCTTGTCGACCTTGTCGATCCTGAGACCGATTTTGTTGCGCCGGGACTTGAGATTGACTTTTTCGAGCTCCTTGGCTTTGACCTCGCGATCAAGGTTGGACGTGTACTCGTCAAATTGCTTCTGGGCGGCTTCGAATTGTTTGGTTTCTTCGGCGTAGAGTTTATCGAGCTCTCGTTTGCGTTCGACGAGTTCGGGGGAGCTGTTGAGCTTATCTAGTTGTTCTCCGAGCGATTCAATGTCCCGTTCGGCCTGGATCTTTTGAATCTCATGTTGCCGAATCTTTTGCCGATGCCTCTCATCGCTGCTGCCCGCCGACGACAATTGATTGTCGACGAGCTCGATTTCGCGCCTGATGGTGTTGAGCTTAGTTTTGGCTTCTTTGCGCCACGCCTTGAGGCGAGCGCGCTCATCAGCAAGGCGCGTCTCTTCTGCAGCGATTGAGTTTCGGATAATGGTAGCGGGCGAATCGGGTCGGAGCGGTGGTTGACCGGGAGCCGAAACGGCAGCCGGCAGTGAATCGTTGTCTCGCAGAGCTTCGTTGGCGGTTCGAATCGTCGTCGAGTGAATGACTTCGCCGTTTTGAATATCGACGAATTCACAGACATATGTTGCTGCCGGTCGCAGTCCGTATATGTCACCCGTCCATCGCGTGCCGTCGGTTTCGTCATCGTCTGTCTCCTGAACCGCGATGATTCGTGTTGGCTGCCAGAATGCATTGTTGATCCTGACATAGAAAGGCTTTGATGCATCGACTCCTGCAGGCCGCATCATATCGTTTTCCCCATCTGCACTTGCTGATGCCGGCGGGAGGTCGTGTTCGAGTTGACGGGGAAAAAAGCTAGTGTTAAAACATACTTCGTCGCTACCAATATAAGATATCCATATTTGCCTCGGCTGGCTGTCGAAAGAGGCGCTTCCTAGGTTGTGACGATCTGTAGCATTTGAGGCATTCGGATTCCGGCCCCATTGAGACAACTCGAATTCCTTGATGGCTACAATCTTACTGCTAGCGAAAGCAGCCCATAGCGGCTGCTCCAGTCGTACTTGTGCGCTTTGCTTCCTTCGTCGCTTACTCGAGCTAGCCGTGGTGGTCGTCGATGTAGTGTGTGATGTGCTCGGTTCCGTTTCTGCTGCGCCGGAGTTGGCATCGTGACCAGCATCCAACGAGTGAGAGCCGGTCGTGAAGGCGGCTGTGGTGGGGCCGGTAGAAGCACCGGCCGAGGACGATTTGTTAGCATCAGTGTCAGCGGCACCAGCTGCTGCATTCGCCTTTTCCCGCTTAAGGTACCACTCGCGCACGAATCGGACAATGCCTTGCGTCAGTATGTGCATGGCCAGCGTACTCTGAATCCAACCATGGGTACTTCTCTTATCGTAGGCAATGGGTTTCGATTCAAAAGACTCAAAAGACTCGCTCAGAAAGGTAGACAATGGCCAGGATGCCGGAAAATGTCGAGTAAATTTGGCCCAGTGAGACTCTGTGGCACGAAGGGCCTGAGAAAGAAGTATCCAGGTGAAGCAAGTGGTGACACCTCGGGAGGTGCCGTCCTTGGCATTCGTGCCGCCGCCCAAAGTGATAGCAATGACGGGTTTTGCGAATTCGAGTATCCCATCCTGTATTGGCTGCCAAAGGAAGACCCATATCAGAAAGAAAAAAAAGTCCATGCAAAAGATGGTGACGAGCGAAGGATTATCAGCCAGATTGATATTCATGCCCGCCTTGGTGGTCACTGGCGGGACGAAGGTGATGAGCGCAAAGCATGCGTAAATGAGCGACAAAGACATGTAAGGAACATGCATCAGAATGATGAGTATAGCGAGCGTATCCTGCATAGGAAGAGACTTTATCACCGTCGCGGCAAACTCGAGGATTCCCGAGTCCTTATGCACATCGAGGTTCTTCATGGCGTTGACATCGATTTGCCGGTGCTCGGCGTCAACGGCAGTACCATTGAGGCCCGCGTGCGAGGGAGCCGACTCGGAAGAAGCTTCGGAATACGTGCCGAGAGACGATCTTCTGCGAAGATTGCCGGAAGTCCCGTCCGCGGCGTCGGAAGTGTCCTTGGAGAGAGAGGCATTGCGCTGGCCTGGAATGGGAGAAGGCGAGGATGACGGCCCTGCGTGGCTAACAACTTGATCAAGAGACCTCGCAGAGCCGTCGAGCTGGCCGTTACTCTTTCTGACCGAACCGCGTTTCACAGGACTTACAAGTCCATTCTCGTGTTTGAAGTCGCGATGCGCCGGTGTGGCGCCTTGCTGTCGCTTGCCTGAGCCAGACGCACGAGGCATGCGAAGGTGAAGCTGTTTTTTTCGCCAATCGTCGACGCGCAATTTCGGCCGTGCGCTGATCGGGCAAATCAAAGCTGGATGGTTCGGTCAAGACGACCTGAGGTGCAGTGTAGTGATGGGCAAAGGAACGGAGTCGACACAAATGGCGATGATCGGAAGGTTGATATGATGTACTCAAAAGATTCGGCGTGCGGCGTGCGGAGCTGGCCGGATTATGGTCAGGCCGTTCTCGAGCTGGGTGCCGGAATGGAACGCCTGTGGAACAGGGCCGAGAGCGGCAACTGGCGACCGGAGGGTAGGGCCGCAAGAAAATATAGTAAAGCCAGAGGGCGGCTAGGAACCCAGCGAGGACGACAAGATGTTGCGTCTGGGGTGGAAGAATAATGGTGAGGAGAAGTGGAAATGCAGGTTGAGGCGATGCGAAGAAGAAACAGACGGGGTCTTCGCCTGAGCAGTGAGAGCTCTGCTCTGCTCTGGTCTGTTGAAAGAAGGCTAACCACGGTGCAACAGTGCAACGGCTGCAGAACTACATACATACATATGTACATAGGTACACTTGCCCCAGCGCCTTCAGGACGTTCACGGCGCCACACAACCCCGACAACGGCGAGTCCGATCTGCGATGCAGCAGCATCCGAGACGCGCTTCATCAAACGAGTCTGCCATACAAATCATCTTGCTCAGCGATGGCTTATACATGGCTCTCTTGAAGCATGTCTGAAATTTGGCGAACCAACCGGGCAACGTCGAACCAGCCCACGGCGTGAAAATGAGAGCCATGCAGCGCAGTAACGCGCCGACACCGCGTCACCAGTGCACCACAACCACAGACAACTCAGCCACAGCACCCACCGCAGCGGCTCCTCCTGACCGGCTTTTGTGCCACGGCCCACGGGTGTCTTATTAGCCTCTTAGGTACCTACCTACCTATGTAAAATTGGGAGATTTACTTTTAGACAGCCAGGACTCAGCGCTTCTGCGAGGAATCTCCATGGTTCCTCTCATGCAAAATCGGACGCCATCCAACCTTGGCTCATTCTTGCAGTGGCAATTTGCAACTTGCAACCAAGGTCGATGCTAAAAGGTAGCTGCTGTGCCTTGCTGTGGCGCAAGTTGCAAGTTCAACAGCTCTGGGTTTTGATACGGGGCGGTAACTGACTCGGCAGTGGATGTCGGGACTCGGACTGATCCAAAGAAACAAGGTTTTCGAACGTCGTCCGGTTGGTTAACTCACAAGTTACATACGGAGTATGGTCTACTCCGTACATTTACAGTCAAATGATTTGACTGTGAACAACTACCTACCTAGTCTAAGGTTAGGTAGGTACTCGTGGGTGAAATCTTTTTGAAAAGGACGCCCACTACATATGTACCTACTACCTGGTACATATATCTACATACCTATACCTACCTCTATACCTACATACGGAGTACATACAATGGTATATGTACATGTAAAACGTGGGCTCCCATCGCGGGCAACTCACGGACAATAATGATGAACAATCAAGCATGAATCACCAACGCCAAAACAATGATGCAAACTCATGCAGGAACTCTACAAGCCTCCGCGTCAAGTCTTCCTGCAGCATCTCCCGGACGAGGAACAACGCTTGTACGTACAGAGTACGCTGTGTAAAGAGTTTTCAGCATCATCGATCGACGTCGGACGATATCATGGGCCTTCAATGTCCGCCGGATTTAAGCGGTACAAGCGCATTAGCCGGCCGCTAAGTACCGCTCTTGATCCTTGGCAGTTTCTGTCCCACGTTATGTACTCCGTATGGCAGCAAAAATTTATCAATTCGTAATATGTACTCCGTACTTCGTAACTCTTACGCGTTCTTGGCACATAATCGGCCATATATCTATTGCGCCTCCGTATGGAGTATCTACTGTATGATACGAACGAATAATGCAAGTTTTCGACTGTTATTTTGGTTCATGGAACCGAACCACAGAACAAGCCCTCCACGGCATATCGTTCTGAAAAACGCCGAGTTGTATTTATTATGCCGTGACCAGCTGCAGCCTATTTCCGTCCTTTGGATTGAAAGCGGTGGAGGCACCAGCGCACCAATCACTTTGGTTCTCTTTGTTGCCTTTCCCGTCTCGTGAGTCGTCGTACCATGATTCCATGAATGATGACAGGCAGCGTCGCGATCGACGAGATGGTTTACAAGTCCTGCTCAAAGCGCTCTAGACCGCTTGACGCTGTGTAACCAACGTGGCAAGTTACATGAAAGCACAAAGGAAAAAGGAAGGGGAAGAAAGAGAGGCAGGCAGCACGTGTCTTGACGGTGCATCGTCATTGTCCATGTTCAGTCAGATGAACAACGTGCTTCTCCCCGGATCTGTACTCCGTGAATAGAGTCAATGTCATCCATCCGTCCGTCTCCCGTCTTGGTAGCAGCGTGCCGCGCGCAATCCAGCGCAGCTCATGCCACATACCTAAAAAAGTCAAGTACCAAATTGTCGGGAGGCTGTCGCGCAATCATTGGCAAGTTGTGAGGTTGGCTTGTTACGCACCTAGGTACTCTCTCAAGTCTCAACCCCCTACCAGTGGCAGCAGATCGTAGCCTCGGAGAAAGGAGAAGAACTGGCAATGATCTGGGCATGTTGAATATATTCACAGCAAAAATAGATTCGGCAACCACCAGAAGGCAGATTTCGAAGTTGTCAAACTAAAATGGCGGAGAAATCTACCATGTTATAATGTGGCATCTCCATCTCTTGTTGGCATTCATTCAGCCTTTTGCACTGTGCAGACCGCAGTCCACCTGGCAAAAAGCCAACCAAACCAGATTGTTGCAACTTGCGACGACTGTTACAAAGCGCATGTACCTACGTACCTACTATGTACCTACCTAGAGGTACATAGTCTAACTTACATCATCGACAAAACTCAACGCTCCAACAAGAACCACTACAACCTACCACGACCATCAGCAGCGATCAGTGACATGTTCCGCCCATCTGCGCAATGTCTGCCGCAAATCCCGAGTTGAGGAAGCAAGTCATTGCGATATACAAGGGTAAGGGATTCCTTGTTTCACCAACCTCACGCGCACCGAGCCGAGTCCATCACCTCGTTGCCACCGCCCCAGTGGAGGGGGACCACTGTGAACTTGCCCCTTCACACAGGCCGTGGCAGTAGAAGCCTACCTACCTAATTCTCTCCTCATCCCCCCTCCTTTCAGCCAAAAAGAAAGGCCACGAGACAGGAATGATTTCAATCAACATGCAATTGCACCAGGGACTTCTCCTGACTGGTATCTAGAATTACTCTACGTGGGACGCGAATACCCCCTAGGATACAAGTACTTCCAATCCCGCCTCCACAAAGCCTTCATGTCCAAAGCCACCGAGCGAGACGAAGCCAAAATACGTGCCGGTATTGCTCACGCACAATACGTAAAACAAGGTTCGCATGGCATGCAAAAAACAAGCATTTGAGTCTCTCAAATAAGTCTTATATTATCAATTTTGCTAATTTGTCTGCTGTCCCTCCCACCGCCCGCCGGCCCTCCCATTAGAGGTCGAAGCATTGTATGAATTTGCGCCTTGATTTTCCTAACACGACACGCAAAGAAGCGCGCGCGGAGGCTTAGGCTTATTGCGCCGACGCCATTTGTTCATCCTCTGTTCCTATTTCTTGTCCTTGTTATTTTTCATGCCACTCGCATGGCGAGAACACTCGGCGCGCTGTTGATGAATTTCCTGGTGGCTGACCCCATGGTGATGTAGGTATTGGCTCAAGCGGTATCGTATCCTGCGAAAGCGCTATGATGCAGGCGTGTGATGCATAGATTGGTTTTGATCTGGTAATCAGAAAGAACATTTGTTTGTCTTTCATGAAAGAGCTCCTCCATGTCACTGTAATTCGTTGGATAGTACAATACCGTAGAACCAGGAGTGGAACGATTAGAGCTCTTGAAGTCGTAAAGGAGCTGCGCTGGAATGAACGGAACTGTTTTCGTTCCTCACACGACTTGGGTGCCTCACATGCATGCAGAAGGCAAACAGCTCCAAATGCTTTATACTGTGCTTTTGCTTGGCTTTGCTTGGCTTCCGTTTGCTCATCCTCTTGCGGCTTGTATGCTAACCAATGCTGCAACGAGTGATCGATGACGAGGCGATATGCATATCCTGGCGTAACACGAGACGTTATCCGCCTTGCTCTCGATACGTCCGCTTCCTTGCGCACCAGGCGCCAACCTCGAGACACTCGCCCCAGCTCGCACCGTTTTCGCCCATTAGATCGCCCATCATTTTGCCAAGCCATACCTCCCACTCATCATGGCTTTTCCCACTCGCTTCTCTTAGAATCGGTGCAAGTGCCTGCACTTGTTGCACAACCGTGAGCAAAGCCGTCTTTCGAAGAGCGGTCTGCTCGGCGGTAAGTCCATGCTCGCCCTTCTGCGCCTCTCCCGTCTGCGATCCATCGCGGGTGACAACTCCACCAACGCCTTCATATTCCCAGCGCACTTTACTCAGGGGAATGGCGAGCCTCCGAGGCCTTACGTCGGTCAAGGTCTCTGCCTCTTGTAGAAGTTGAGGGCCGATATAGGTGCATGGTACTGGACTGATTTTCCGAACGTCCAGCGCCTTTGTCAACCAGGTATTGTATTCAATCAGAAAGGGGTTGAGCGGAGACGAAAGTGGAGTGTTGGACGATATCACGTATGCTCCCAGACTCGAAGCGGACTCTTGCTCGTCGCCTTCGTCGGCGGATGATACCGACCTCGGCACATGAGGTCTCAACGTGCGGATGAGGTGGTCAGATTCCCATATTTCAAGGAGGCCGTCGGGTTCCAGTAATCGCAGATATTCATCGACGAAACCTTGACCGAACTCACTTGTAACAGCCAGGCTCAAGTCTTTTGCCATGATCAAGTCATACCCTTCCGTCGGAAGCGGCCAGGGGAATTGTCGGAGATCATGTTGCACAAATTCCCAATTCATGCCGAGGTCCTCCGGTGTCGCATTTGACGACACATCGGTACTCTCTGGAGAGACAGGGGCAATATCGATCCCAGTAAACGAAATATTGCCATGACCCCTTTCTTTGAAATACCGGTGGCACGTCATGCTCCAGAACCCTGAGCCGCAGCCAACTTCGAGCACGCGCCGTGGAGGCTTCTTCATCAGGGACGGAGAGCATACGGGACCTCCGAACATTTGAATCAAGAGCAGTGTTCTCAAGGATTGTCGATGTAGCTCGGCGAGGTCCGTGGGCAGCGGGTATGGCAGAGTCGAATCATTGACATAGGTCCGTCCATTTCGCTGAATAAAGGGCCGCGCAGGTAGCAGGCCTTCTCCAAATCCCGGCGTGTCTGGGGTCATGTTGGTCGCGGCTGAGAAAGACGCGGTGCCACTGGCGGATGAAACCGACTCAGCACTGCGCATGGGGGCATTCATCTATGGGGCAGTTGTTAGAGGAGAGAGACGCCTTGAGAAGTTGAGGGGCGAGAGGAGGTTGTAGTCGAGAGCAGCGGATCGGGGGAGAGTATGCTTGCTTACAAGGAAGCCATGAAGGTCAACTACGGCGCGCATGTGCTGTAGAGGAAAGGAATGCAGGGAGTTGAGCTATCGTATCGGGTTGCTGGTCGCAAATGCAATAGATCAGATGGAATCAAGTGGATGGTAAGGTCGAAGAAGAGTCCACAAGTTACAACAGGAGAAGCAGTCAGACAGCTAAAGGTTATTAGGAGGTACCGAAGGTAGGAGGTAGGCTGATAGTTGACAACTTGACTTGTGTCGCCCCGCGGCGGGGCGATCCGCCTGCAAGAGCTTAGGGCGGTTTTGGAGGTGGTGTAGGTGGTGCCAAGTGGTGCCAAGTGGTGCCAAGTGGTGGTCGATGAGGGCGAAACTGCGTGGCGGCGGGATCATGAATGGGTGGTTGATGATGGGATGGCGTTGGCAGAGTAGGACACGACAGCGGATGCTGAGCAGCACTCGACATGCCCGGATTAAGAAATGCTACACCGACATTCCCGGCCGAGATTGGCTGACGGGCAGCAAGATGCAGCGAGTTGCAGCGAGATGCTGCGAGAAGGTTTCGCTGCAGGGGCTCGCAGCACCAAATCCCCCTGTCGGAGAATTCAATGTCGACGAGGCCTTGCAAGTTGCAAGCCTCGTTACGGAGTATGTATGTACATAGCATGTACATTGCTGTCTTCGCGAGCTTAAATCATGGTTTCATCCGCCACGGCGGTTCGGCCTTGTCGTTCCACTCGTCACTCATCATGCATGCCATGCATGCGGCGTCACGCGTGCAAACAGCATGCGAACGACATGCAAACAGATGCTACTCCGACGCTTCGAGCTTCGACCGTTTGCGCTTCCTAGTGGCGGACGGTGCGAGCCACGGGGCACACTGTTTGTTCTTCCACGCGTTCAGGAATCGGGACCTTTTGGACTTTTCGAAACAACATGGCGTGATTGACAGGCTGCGGCGCCGGACGTTGCCAATTTGATGACATCAGGGAACGAAGCGTCGAAGCTGACGAAACACGCACGCCGGAGATCAGCCAACGATCGAACCGGCACCCCCTGGGCCCCTGGTCGTCATTACTTACATGGCGACAGTTGGTTGGAATTGTCAGTGGCCTCAGAGTACCTAACATACACGGTACAGTTACGGAGAGGTCTGTTGGAGAAATTGGCACTACATAGACATGTACGTACATTGTTGAACGCTGCTAAGCAGAAGGTATTACTATCAAACTCAGCGCACGTCAATGATTCCTTTGAGGGTCTTTTGCTTCACAGGGTATGGTGACTCGTGAGACGCAGTAAGCTTGCGAGCACGCATGCATGTAGGTATGTACCTATATGTAGCAAGTCTCACAGCTGCATCAAGCCACACATGATTATTCGAAAGACTCAGCCAAGGTACAGATCGAGGCGACGAATTGTACTGAGAATTGTAGGTACTCTACACGAGAATACTGGGCCACTCGGCTCCTTCTCAGCTCTAAAGGCAGACAGAGAAATCTCAGCGCATGTCACTTGAGCTGTCAGATCTCCCACACATGGACTTTGAATTGCACATGACCCCTTCAACGCCCAGCCATTGAATGAACCTGTACGTTTGTTCTTATGTATGTGAGCGAGTGCATCACTGGTAACGAGATACATTCTCCCTTGGGCGAGTTCGGCCAGCCTCGACACGCCCTGATATGGATACATAATGGATACATATCTATTGAGAGGCAAGGCCCCGGAAGGGCCGTAAGGCTAAGGTGGCTTCAAAGTCCTAGCAGCGGCCATCAAGGCTATATTCTTGCCAATTGCCATCCTTGATCAGCATTCACAATAGAAATCATGAATCCAAAAAACGAAAAAAAAGCACTAGCAGAGGTGTGCCGTGTAGATACATAGAAGCGCCTTTATCAATACATATTTCTCAAGCACGGGATGCCATGAAACTTGAAAGTGATCGTGCATTTATCCTCGGTTCGGTGCCTAACTTTGATCATCTTCGAGGCAGATCATCCGCCCTTCTACAGTGCCGCCTTGCTTCACGGATCACGTGCCATGGTTCCCTACAGTGCCACCATTTAGGTGGGTTCAAATCACGTGACTAAGCTGTTGCTCGAACGCAGATTGTCCCCAGTGCCATTCAGCACCCGACAGAGGGCTGCCTTCGTGGTTGCATGCCGATATTGATCTCTATTATTCTGCCAAAGTATTCGTTGGTTCGCTCTTCAGTGATTATCGCAAGTCGCCACGCTGCAACCTTTATTGTAAGCTCTGTTGACCTCATCGCGTTCCTGTGTCCTGTGTTTCGCTGCACGGGGAACCCCCCAGCCGCAAGTCTGGTTTCGTGTCACGAAACAAAGGGCAAAGCAAGCTAATAACCTCGTTCCCTTTCCATCAGCATATCAACATACTCCCAAACTTCATCTCAACCATCTTTCCCAATCTATTGTCCTCAGCATTGTTCAAGGACTCACCATCATCGAATTCTGATCCCTTGGATGGATTTCAACGACCGCTTCGCGACTCCACTAACCTAACCTCCTCATCACTCCCGAATTTGATTGTGGCATTGAGAGTACGTGCGCCATCTCCGAGTCTACAACCACGAGCTCTCATCCAGGCATATGCTGGAGACGTTGATAATTCGAGCCCATGTGCATACGCGAGCCACATCCTCCACCGTGTCCCTCGACTCATTCGTGAAGCACCACCAAAGTCATCTAGTTTTGGGCAAGAGCTTGACAGCTTCCTTGCCCCGCGCTCAGAATTTCCGAAGCGATAACAAATGCTAGACCAAGCGAGCTGTGTGAAAGCCACTGTTTTCTTCTCACCTCCAAGTCTTGCTGGCATTGCAAACAATCCAGCTCCTGCTGCGAGCCCTGTGCCGGTGAGCTCTCTCACCTCACCTCTAGCAGATAGCTTGTCAGCGTCATAGACGGCATGTACTCCCAAAACCATCAGCAGGGGCATAATGCTCGGCTGAATGGGGCGGGACGTGGGATGCCCAACATGCTGTACAATTTTCAGCAGCATGCTCAACACCAGCACCCGTCCCAGTCCCAGCACCATCAAAACCTACAGCATGACCACAGCATGGGCTCAGCAAATGGCCTTGGTCATCATGCGCCCTTTGGATCAAACGCGCTCTCCAACGCCAGCGCGTTCAACTCCGTCGTCTTATCTAACGGGCATGTGGGCAACTCTCGAGCCGGTCAAGCGCCTCAGAACGAGATGTGGCAGGAGCAGCTGCGCATGCACAAGGAAGCAGAGCGAGCTCACTCTGCCATGACTGATCAACAACAACCTCACTACTTTGCTAGACTCAAGGCGTCTGAAAATAGAGGCATTGTTTGTCCTCCGCCTAGTAGCGGTAGACTCATAGCCGACGCAGAGAACGACCCAGACGATAGAAGACGACCGTACCTCCTCGAGCAAGAAACAACCCGACAAGATTGGCACAACCTCGATATGTCGGGACAGGGACTGAGAAATCTAGCGCTGGAGCTCTTTCACTACAAGTTCCTCAACGAGCTGTACATCGCCTCCAACAAGCTCACAAAATTGCCCAAAGAAATAGGCGAGTTAAGGCAGTTGCGCCACCTTGACGCCTCTCACAACCAGATATCAGAGTTGCCAGCTGAGCTAGGGATGTGTACATACCTCAAGCATCTCTTGCTGTTCAACAACGACATTCGAGACCTGCCTTCTGAGATGGGCTCATTGCACCTACTGGAAATGCTAGGAATCGAGGGGAATCCCCTGGATCCTGCTTGGAAGCAGGAACTTATGGAGAAGGGTACTAAAAGCGTGATCACCACGTTGAAAGAAAGTGCCCCTGGTAAGTCTTGTGACACGCCTTTCAGGGGCAACTCTGTAATCTGCATCCTAATTTTCCGTGTCTTTCTGTCATTCATGGGGGACGCGGGCTTCAACTGATGAGATTTACGTCAATAGTCCCTAAGCCACCGATGCAACGAAGAGAAATTCCCATCCAGGAGGACGTTTCGCCGAACTTGGAGCGAATCAAGGTATTCTCCTGGAATATCTTGTGCGACAAATACGCTACACCACAAACATATGGGTATACTCCAACAAGCGCGCTGAATTGGCAGTATCGGAAGAGTTGTATATTGGAGGAGTTACGGCTTCGAGATGCCGATTTTCTAAGTTTACAAGAAGTCGCAACAGATGTGTTCAAAGAGGATCTGAGTCCCGACTTGGCACAAATGGACTACAGGGGTGTCCATTGGCCGAAGTCGCGCGCCAAAACCATGTCGGAAAAGGACGCGCAGACGGTGGATGGGTGTGCAGTGTTCTACAAACAGAGCAAATTCATTCTGCTGGATAAGCAGCTTATCGAGTTTGCCTCCATCGCCATCAACCGACCCGATATGAAGAACCAGCATGACGTCTTCAATCGAGTCATGCCGAAAGACAACATCGCAGTCATCTGCTTCTTCGAATCTCGGCTTACCGGTGCCCGCATGATACTCGTCAACGTTCACTTGACCTGGGATTCGGTCCTTGCCGACGTCAAGGTCATCCAAACGGGCATTCTTATGGAGCACGTTACCAAATTGGCTGAGAAGTACGCCAGGTGGCCCGCCGTAAAAGACAAGAAGCTGATCACGGTACCGTTGGCCGACGGCGCCGAGGCACCTAAGCCGCAGATTGTTCCGGGTCCCAGCCAGGAATACCGCTCCAACACAGACATTCCGCTGATTGTGGCTGGTGATTTCAACTCAACAGAAGGATCGTCAGTATATGAACTGATGTCCATGGGTCGAGTCCCTCCCAATCACACGGAATTAGGCAAGTATCAGTACGGCATCTTCACCAGGGATGGTATCGAGCACCCCTTCAGCCTGAGAGATGCCTATGCCCACATCAAGAAGACGGCCGACGAAATGCCGTTTACGAACTATACTCCAGGTTTTGCCGATGTGATTGACTACATCTGGTATTCGACCAACACACTGGAGGTAGTACACCTGCTCGGACCGCCAGATGCTGCATATCTGAAGAAACTGCCCGCCTTCCCTCACTGGCACTTCCCTGCAGATCACATCCAAATCATGGCCGACTTTGTGATCAAAGCGCGGAAGGACAAGAAGCCAACGCAGGATAGAGATCACCCAGCCGAGACGAGCGGTGCATCAGGATCAGGACGTTGAGTAGCAGGCCGAGCCGCGGCAGCTGGACCTGGTCTTTAGACCCCACTATCTTGAAGACAAATTTCCTGGCTGGTCGCGGAGTTGTTTTCATACAAGTTGCCGCAAGTCGCCATTGCGGGCGGAGCGCATCTCAAATCTGGATGTAGTTTTTCAATTTTGGGTTCTTTTTGCAAATGGAGTTTGAGGATCTTTCTTTTTTTCTTTTTGTGAGCAAACGGTTCGAGGGTCGGGAAGCGGGGGCGAATGAGTTGTTAGCCCTGTGGGCATGTAAACAGAAGGGAAAGGTTACGGAAGGGGTCGGGTAGTAGGACCGGGATTCCAGACACACACCACATTGGGAGGGATGAAGGGTTTGGGTTTCTGTAGGACTTGTAGGAGTTGATTGACGACTTTTTGATGTTCCTCCATTTCTTTGTGTTATTTTATCTTTCTTGGTATGTCTACACCTACAAGCAGCGAAGTGTGAGAAGTGTTGGAACAAGAAAAGGCTTTTCAGATTATTCGCAGCGGGAAGGAAAGAGCGAGAAATGTGATTCTGTTTTCTCTTCCTCCTGCCTGCACGAATGGCTCATCCAGTGTTCGTATACCTATACTGAAGAGTTCTTCTCAGGGTCAGAATCGCCACGTAGCGCCACGGCCTGCCCGCCGTTGAATGAGTAATAATAACTCTCGGAACGAGGTTCGATCCGGGTCCGATGGTCATGTGGTTTGCGAAGTGCGATGGCATCATGTACCTACAGGACTTGCTGGATATCGATGGAATAGGTAATCTGTGAAGAATACGAGAAGACTACCTAATCTAACGTCTTTCCATGCAGGTCCTCTGTATACACCCCATGATGGCTTTATCCTTTCCACACAATGTCTACCAAAGCCACCGCATGCCGTTACCGTGTGGGGTGCTCCATGTGTATCGAGCAAAGCCTCTCTTCCGTGCTCTAGTATTGTTGTCGATGCGTCCCGGACTAATATTGTTCTTCTCTTAGTCCAAACCCGAACAAGGATATCCGACAAACTTGAAACTACTGATCTAGAATTGAGGACGTTGACATTTCCCTTGCCCACGTCCTCGACCTTTCATTCGTCTGGGAAGAGAATTCCGTACAATGACAGGACGCTTTACCTACATAACATAATTGTCAGGGCCTTTGTCTGAGAGCTTCTTATTGGTATTCAGCAGGCTGCAGGGGTGCTTTGCAGTATGTATGTATGTATGTATGTATGTATGTATGTATGTATGTACTTCGTTCACCTCAAGTGAACTTGGAGCTACATACAGGATACATAGTAAGAAGGGGTGTCATCACATGAAGAGAAGGCGAAGCTGGCTATTTGATAGACAGAGGACGTTACCGCGCCTACTATACTTGGATGAGCGGCCCCTTCCTTAGTCTTTAGATGCGACAGCGCATGGACACATCGATCTAGGTTCCTTGGAGACATGCACAGAATCGAGAAATGAGACCGACAAACGCGATCAAACTAAAAATGCAGCTTACGCCATACCGTCGCATGGTTTCAGGGATCTACCTCGGCGAGGGCGCCATTATAGAAAGTGGCAATGTGGCCGGCGCGTGCAGACAAATTTGACCGGGAGCTCGCCGCACAATGTCTACATTGGTCCCGTCAAAGGCCATCTGATGGAGAAGCGTTTGAATTGTTTAGATATTCGTGTGAGTACTCCGTACATTTTGGTTACACGAAAAGAACCTGAACAACACTGTGCCCTTGGCCTTGACTGAGCACGTAGTATTCTCGGCGCCGTCCAAGTGCAGCACTCGGGGCTCGGAAGCTTCCTGTGGCCAGATCGAAGCAGGTTGACCGTCTCAATTACAAGTTATAGTCACGTAGCACAAACGATACCGTACGATGCGGGAAGTTCCCCCAGATCGGGTGGCTGCAGGAACAATACTAAGGACCCTGCAGGAACAATGCTAAGAAAACAATGGAGTTTTTCTAGCTCGACGACTTGTGAGAGGGGCAAGCAAACCAAAAAAAAAAATTACGCCGACGAGATCTGGTATTCTCTCAGGGGCTTTTTCCATGTTTGATTGGCGTATCCAAAGTCAAGTGCTCATGGTTGGGTGCTGTTGCCTTTGGCAAAAGGCATTGTCCTACGACCACTCGGACACACGACTGGAGCTAACGGGCGATAGCCTCAACAGTACAATCGTGACAATATGAAGCATATGTGGCGACGACAATGCCCAGCCTCTACGCATGGAGTAACAGACGCCTCCAAGTAAGTGTACCGGCTGAGAGGACTGACAGAGTCTAGATATTTCAAGTATAAAAGCCCAACGTCTGCCCCATGGATTTCCTTTCTGTCTTTGCGATATCAGAACAACACAGCTTCCAATCTTCTCAATTACAAACTTCCAAATCAGTCAAATCAAGTCAAAGTCACCCTTCTTCACTTCAAGATGCCTTCCATCACAAACAACGTCCAGGCTGCCAAGCCCGCCGCTGCCTCCGAGGAACCAGTGACCTACTACCTTGGGTGCACTGTCATGTAAATTGACATCCACACCACCACCGACTCGGCTTCCAGTCTTCCACGCACAGTTACCATGTTAGGAATCGACCGAAGCGTGTATATATTACCACCTCCCTCTCACAACTTACCAGCCCCTCTATACATCCATAGGCTGAGGGGAGGAAGACATTACCAAACTTGCTTGTACCAACACCACATCACGAAACTTCAACTTGCAATGAAGAATACCCTTGCTTCCGAATGAACCTCGGCAAAACATGAAAAAAACAAACAACTTGCTCTTGGCTCTCGACGGTGACGCCTTATTTCACCGTTGGATGATGGAAGGAGGAATGTAATGAGACGACATTTACTACTTATGAGTCATGACGGCCAAGGCGGACGGGACAGTGGAGGATATGGCTAATCATGGAGGGAGAGCTCAGTGGGGGAGACGTTTTCTTATGTCGTGTACAATACATACATGTATACTGGCCTCACGGGAGTGCTTATTAGACCTTGACGACAAAATATACATACAGAATATGTGAAGAGGAAAGCCTATTTGTGATTGGTCAGTGAATGAACGGGGCACCAGAATGCTTTGTTTAATTGCCATCCTTGAGACTCTCACTTGCCTTGTGAGTCGTGACTCGTGACCCTACCTGTGCAGTGTGATGAGGATGAATTCATTATTCATCTGTTTCCCAGGTCCCCTGGGATCAACTGCCGACTGATTCTCGCATGCTAGGACCTAGGTATATCAATGCCATCATCATGTTCGAGGCCATGTCCAAGGCCTCATTTCCCGAAACTGGTGTGATGACACTTCGTGTTCATGATCCTCATCACTCAATGCCTCACGAAGCAGCACTCATGTCCCTCCAGCCTTTCATGTCCAGGCCAGTGCTACATAGATGGATATGTATCGCAAGTAAATTGTGTTAATGACGGTCCGGATGTGCTGGTATGATATGATACACTAGCGAAGGGCATTGATTTCACCAATTGTCTCAGCACCGTGGTTTTGTAAGAGTTCTTGGAGTGACTGAGATTTGCTGCCATTGCCCTATATGAGACGTTGATCAATCATTAAGTAGATAGGGTGCAGGGGCTGAACAAAGTGTATAACAAGACGTGGCAGTTCTGAACGCCAAACTGACAACCTTGTGAGTAACAAATGATGAATTGTTTGTACCGTCGTGTATCTGGGTACATTTGTATGATTTTGAATCCATCAATCTTGAAGCCACGGTGCGTGCCTTTCTCCTAATCGAAGTTTCGGAAAAAAAAAATTGGAGGGCGCTAGACATTGATGATTGGATGTCTTTGGCGCTAGCGGACCATGTTTCCCTTCGGTTTGCAGCGACTTTGGAGGTTGGACGAACCATTGTCTTGAGCTTCAATGAGCCCGGTGAGACGATTCTGAAAATGATGGAGATTATGTACCTTACTTACCTAGGTACCTACCAGGTAGGTAGCTAGGTAGGTAGGATACCAAGTACCTTACGTAGGTAGGTAGTGTGCAGACGTGGTCGCGAGGAGCAGGTTGAAAAGTTGCGTGACCGGGGTCATGGGGTTTCGAGTACCTATGTACATACATAGGAGGATGCAGCAATCGAAGGACCTCACAGCAATCCATGGCGCGGCAGAGCTTCAAATCTGAACAGTTGACGACCTCGCTTCGCAGCATCTATTGGCCCAAGCATTCTTGACGACTCTCACCCAGGTTTCAACTTCTTCGTTGCCGTCCTATAAAAGTCGTGAAGACTGCTTTTGCCCTATCGTGTTGCCTTAGTCATCCACATCTCACAACCAATTCACTACACCACCACGTCGACCGCATCAACACCACCTCTCCGATCCGTCTGGCCCGTCTCGGGCGAATTCGTCAGACCAGGGCCCTGTCCCATCCCAATATGCGCTGTCAAAGCCATGACGGGCCGCAATGATGCCACCTCCTCTCGGGTCCCTCCTGCATCCTGGTCCCCGGAGCCGTCCACCGGCGTTTTGCCCGTCATAACCAACCCCGAAGACCTCCCCGGCCGCGTGCCGCGCAGTAATGCCGCGACGGCGGCCTCTGCAGCCGGTGTGCGAGCTCTGAGTGCCCAAGTCGTGGCCTTTTACTTTCGCGCCCCGGCCAAGGCCTTCTTCAGAACCCGCGTGGACTACATGGCCTACGCGCGGACGGTACACAGCCAACAAATCAAACGCATGTTGGATGCCCTAGCCCTGGACCGCTCAACGAAATCAAGGCCGCAGCTCTTTCTACGCCATGCGTGGATCTGGATGAGAAGTACAACACCTGGAGTGCTCGCATCCGCCATCAAGCAGCAGGGATGGAGCGTGCTACCCCATCAGATCCTCCCGCCTCTCATCGCCAACGTCGGGGTCGGCGCCGTCTTATATACGAGTTATCTACAGATCCTGGGCCATTTACACGAGGGCAGCTCCAAGGCAACCAAGCGAGTCTACCCGCCGCCGCCACCGCAACATACCTTTGCCGCGGGATTCCTAGCCGGCGGCATACAGAGTGTTCTCGCCGCACCACTGGATGCCCTTCAGGCCCGGTATGACCACCATGACTTGATGCCTCGCGATGGGGGCAGCCGTCCGCGGAGCATGTGGAGTTTTGGCGCCGAGAAGCTCCGCGAGATAGGCCTCCGCGGCATCTTTGCCGGCTGGGGCTTGTCCTTTGCAAAGGATAGCCTCGGCAGCGCCGTCTTCTTCAGCATGTTTGAGTACGTCAAAGCCCAGGGGTACTATCGCTTCGTGACCTGGTACTACGGCGGCCTGGGCCAAGAGATTGTCGACTTTTTAGCGCTGAAGCGGCCCGCAGACCAGGACCATCACAGCAAAGTCACCGTCATACGGCCGCATTATGCCATTGAACCCATGTTCTTGTTCGCGGCCGGGTTCAGTGCCTCGTTCGCTCAGCAACTCCTCTTGCATCCGCTGACGCATTTTCAACTTAAACACTGGGACCACTTGGAGGATCTGGACGAAAAGGCTGCGCGGTATAGAGCAGCCAGGGCGGCGAACCCGGAGAGACCTCGTCGGCCGTGGCGGATGCTTCGCGCGTATTATCATGCCTACCAGGAGACGCGGGCTGGGTGCGCGGCTGAGGCAGCGGCCGAGAAGCACAGCTTGACGAGGTGGCTGTATAGGGGATTCTGGTGGAACACGATTCGGCAGGTTCCTAGTACGAGTGCGGGCTTGATCATCTTTGAGTTGATACGGCGCAAGTACGGGTACGGTGCCGAGGAAATCAGAATCACAAAGGATGGATATGATATTCTCCTCAATTAGATGTTTTATATTGGGAACTGAGCTTACGAGCATTTACTGATTCGTCTCTTTTTTTTTTTTTTTTTTTTTTTTTTTCTTCTTGATCTTCTTTTCTGTTTTCTCAAAATCGGTTCATGTACAACAAGCGTCTGCCTGACCTTGCCTGTGAGGGCCATGTTTTTGTATATCCGATGGCTTACTCATACATAGTTCCAACTCATGTCGATACCCTAGATGCATAGATGTTTGTCATAGCACAAGAATTGGGATAGGCCGAAACGCTATCGATTCTAATATATTATGTAGCTGCGATGAAGAAAGATAGAGGGCGAAAGGAGAAAACTCTAGCTACAGCGCGATCTCGTCGCTGTTCTACATACAGTAGGTAGGTACGGAGTATTTCCTCCCCGTAAACCATGTGGGCATACAGCCGTCCAACTTGTTCTGTGCAGCCCTTGACATTGCTCCCGTTATCTCAAATCGATGATGGCCCTGATCGTCGATCTCATTGCCAATGGCCCGGTCACCTTCCCCATCAAGTCCCGCAGGTTATCCCCCTTTGCCGGCCATTTTGCTCGTCCCTGTATGTATGCCCTTCCCGGGACCTCCAGCCCGTAAAGAAAAGAAAGAGGTCAAACGCATGGAGTTGGAAATCCATCGCACTCGGGCTGCCTTGGATGCCAAAAGACTCGAGATGGATGGTCTGTTGGACCCCGCCAGCCTTCGCGGCCCAGTCATCCTGATGAGTCCCAACGTCCCGAGGCGTCCCATCGCCCCTGAGGGAGGGAGGCTTCCCCAGGGTGCTCAGATGCTTTGATATGTAGATCCCCTGATGGGAATTCCCCCGGCGAACTTCGTCAATAGGATGTCAGGCCTGGAATATGAGTCATGACCTGCACCTCTACCGATTATTGTGGAATGTGCTGTGAAACCCGACAACGCGGAAGACATACTCGGCCGCCACCAGGTCTTACGAAACTTTCTGCTCTTATCACAACCGGTTCCTTAGCCTGAGACTGTGCAGCCTGCGAGTCTGTGAACAATGTTTAAGATCACAAGCGCATCGAGATGACTTTGCTTTTCTAACATCCCGTCTCATGCGAACAAGCATTCGGTTCCATCATGCCTGTTGGCCTAGATGGCAATAGTAATTTCGATTTGGTACAGGAGGGGTGCTCCCGTCATAGTATAATGTGCCCTAACTCCATTTGCGCCATCCAGCCCATTTCCCGCGATAATGATTCCCCTCGTTAGATGCGATGACCTGTTTCGAGTCTCGAATAACCAAACCCGCCGTCCATTCAAACCCTTGTCAGCCTGATGCTATTATTGCTTGCCTTGTTCGTCCCGCCCATCGAGCCATTTGCTCATGTATGGCCCATCTAGCCAGTAGCCAAGCTTCTTGTAGTAACTTCGGACACCTACACCCGAGATGACACTCAGCTTTTCACTGCCATGCTCTTCACGAGCGATTCTCTCTGCCTCCTCCATCAACAGCGTACCAAAGCCTTGGTGCTGGAACTTCCTGGGGTCACGAGCATGGACTGGTACAGCTGTACCGTACACGTGGAGCTCTCGGACCATACTGCTGGCCTGGCCGGTTAGCTCTGGGCGATAGGTGTATTTTTCCGTGCACTTTCGAAGACGCAGCAGAGCGACAAGAATATCTTGCTTGGGATCCTCGTAAGCCAGGAACGTCTCCCAGCCACCATTTGCGGTGTAGTCTCTCCGCACGAGCTCAATCTGGTTGGGTCTGATCTTGTTTTTCACTTCGTTGACGCCGACTTCTCGTGTTCGTACGTCTCGGCAGGTAGTGCCAAAGTCTTTCATCCTTGCCAGTGCCAGCTCTCGAAGGTTGCCGTTCTCAACGCCAGATGTAACCAGAGGCATAGGAATGTCCCGCTGAACGCGGTAAATTCTTGTCCACGGAGGAATGAGGGCCATAATCCTGGCTATCAGGTCAACCAGACCATTCGGTGTGTAATTTTGATAGCGACCAGTCCTCCACAGCTCGTACAAGCCTGTGCCACGGATGACAAGAGTCGGATAGATCTTGAGGCCATCAGTCCGGAAGGCTGGATTCTCAAAATATTCGCGAAATTGATCAATGTCGCGCTCCATACCGACATTGGGTAGATCCGGCATCATGTGACTGACAACCTTGAAGCCTGCGTCCTTTGCCAGACAGAATGTCTCGGCTACAGCTGCGACCGTATGCCCACGATTGGTATCTCTCGCAACATCCTCGTACAGCGACTGCACTCCAATCTCGAGTCTGGTGCATCCATATCGCAACATGTCTGTGAGGTGCGGTTGGAGACAATAATCCGGTCTGGTCTCGATCGTGATCCCCACGCACTTCACATTGCTCATCTCTCCCGCTTCCACAGCCTCGTCAACTTTTGATGTTTGGTACCCACTCAGGGCGTTGTGTAGCTGTGAAATGAAGTCCTCTCGATATGATTCAGCCAGTGACATGAATGTGCCGCCCATGATGATGTATTCGACCTTATCCACGGAATGGCCTAGCGACTTCAATTGATCAACTCGCCCTCTAGCTTGCTCAAACGGATCATAACGGGCGCGGATGGCTCTCATCGATGTCGGTTCGTAGCCAGTATAGGATTGAGTGCTGTATTCGAAATCGGAGTCGGGACCTCCAGGACAGTAGACGCAGATGTTGCCGGTGTAGGCAATATGTGGGCATCGGTGAGGCTTGCACATGACGGCAACGACCGCAATTCCGGAGGACGTCCCTGGCGGCATGTCAGTAATCTCACCCAGACACCAGAAGGGGTATCATGGGACATCGTACGAATAGGCTTTGCTATCAGCTTGTGAAGTATGTATTTCTTGTAATGCTCGGGTATGGCAGCGATGATGGCAGTCAATGGAGGAATATTGGTCAGCTTGTGTTTCTTGGCCAGCTTGGCACGCAGCGAGTTCAAGTTGATGTCTCTGCCGGGTTTGCCATTCTTTTGCGACTCGTGATCTTCGATCAAGGCGTTCGCCACATCGGCACAGCATCGCAAGAAGCGCTCGCTTTCCGGCGCAAGCTCGATACCCTTCTTTTTCGGGGCAGCGATTGCCACGGCCGTCATCGTAGCTGTCGCCATGCTTGCTGTGCTTCTTGTTCCGCAGCTCGTGAACTTTTCGGCTGCTGTGTCGATGAACCTCGTGCTATGTATGTAGTGAATTGTGAGTCCCTGTACATAGGTACCTAGGTAGGTAGGAACGTACAGTTCAAACTTGGGTAACTCACCTTCTAGCGCCTGCCTAAATTACGGGACTTCAATGTTCCGTAGCCCCAAGCGTTGTCTGCTTTTTGGATGGCGGGGCAAATCCAACAATCCGCGACTTCGTTCCGAATTGCGCATTTCCGGGGGGGCCTTTCGGAAAAAGCCTGCTGCCGTTTGTCCGGGGCCCTGAAAGTAGCCCAAGCTCTGTCTCTCCGAACCATTGTCTATCGCGATTCGCACTCAAGCCGCAGCTATATCTACATCCAGTCCTCATCCACTGCCTTTGGCCAAGCGTGCAGGTGCAGCGTTCTCGATTTGATCTCTTCGCCTCTTCCTGTCCAGTTCTTATCATGCAGGCCCTTCCCAGAAGTGCGGTGCGCGCTACTGCGCTTCGCAACGTCGCCAGCCGTGCCTACAGCTCATCATCGTCCCCTTACGCCAACACCATCAACAACCTGCGCATCAACAGCGATACCAAGGTTATATTCCAAGGATTCACTGGAAAACAGGGAACGTAAGTTACAGATTTCTTGTGTTCTCGGAAGAATCTTGCTACTTATGCGTGCTTGCTAAATGATTGGCCGCAGGTTTCACGCCCAGCAGGCCATCGAATACGGTACGACGAAATTCCCTCCTCCAGCTACAGACGGCTACACGACACTCGCGGCTCGAGGGGCTCACGCACTGACTCTCTATCATTACTCCAGGCACCAAAGTCGTCGGTGGTACTAATCCCAAGAAGGCTGGCCAGACTCACCTGGACCTCCCTGTCTTCAAGAATGTCGGCGAAGCGGTAAAGGAGACTGGTGCAACCGCCACGGCTCTCTTTGTCCCGTACGTACAACACACATGCGAGAAACCTCGCCGATGCATGCAATGCTAATTTGGTAATATCAGGCCTCCTCTGGCCGCTGCCGGTATCGAAGAGGCTCTTGAGGCTGAGATTCCCCTCGTGGTTTGCATCACCGAGGGTATTCCCCAACATGGTACGTTGCCATGCCCCGAAAGCCCTTCGCCTCAACTCCGATGCGCTTCTGCTCTGTTTACTGAAACGTCCTTTTGATGGCAATAGACATGGTTCGCATCACCTCCATGCTCAAGTCCCAGTCCAAGACCCGCCTCGTCGGTCCGAACTGCCCAGGAATTATCGCCCCCGGCCAGTGCAAGATCGGCATCATGCCTGGCTTCATCCACAAGCGCGGCCGCATCGGTATCGTCTCTCGATCTGGTACCCTCACCTACGAGGCCGTCAACCAGACCACCCAGGCTGGTCTCGGCCAGTCCCTCGTCGTTGGCATTGGTGGTGACCCTTTCAGCGGAACAAACTTCATCGACTGCCTGAAGGTGTTCACTGAGGACGAGGACACCGATGGTATCATCATGATTGGTGAGATTGGTGGATCCGCTGAGGAGGAGGCTGCCGAGTTCTTGAAGCAGGCCAACACTGTCAAAGGCGGCAAGCCCGTTGTCAGTTTCATTGCTGGCATCTCTGCGCCCCCTGGCCGTCGCATGGGTCACGCTGGTGCCATTGTTGCCGGAGGTAAGGGTGGTGCGGACTCCAAGATCAAGGCTCTTGAGGCTGCTGGTGTCATTGTTGAGCGTTCGCCTGCCAGTCTCGGCAAGGCTCTTTACGATGAGTTTGTCCGACGCGACTTGCTGTAAGCATGTGTTGTTTGTATGTACATTGATTTGTCATTGGGGTGGAGATTTGTAACATTGCTGAGAACTGAATGTACGTGGCATGGAGCACTGAACCATGTTCAAAGGGGGCCTGGTTGCATTTTGTTTTCTGTTCCTATAATCATACGTAAGATAGAATAGGGGGTAAAGATGATTGCCAGCGATGACTTTGAGCTATTACCCTTTTCAAGACAAGCCGTTGCGTCTCAAATAGCGAAGCGCCCAGTAGTGGTATGTACATGACTGATCAACATCAACTGACATGGGCAGGTTGATGTAATTGAAATTTGGGACTGTCTGTCCTGTGGTCATGTCATTCATCCGATTAAGCTATCTGTTATCATGACCAAAACCTGCTATAGCCAGAAACACTTCACGGCCCGTGGCCTCAAAACTTGGCGATTGAAGCAAGCCAGAGTACAGACCATAAAAATCTGGCTCACGAAACTCCCTTATCAATGCAATTGGACTGTCTCCATCGTGTGTCGTAACCGTTGTAAACTCGTAGCTAGTGATTCATCCTTCGTTGATGACTCAAAGCAATCTCTTCCGCAGCGCCTTTATGGGGAATGATTTTAAATCTCGCCACACAGCTTTGCGGTGATATCGCTGATATATGCAGGCTCCAGAAGATATTCGTGACCGTTGTTCCGATGGACGCCCACTTCTTCAAAAGCCTGCGCCACCAAGTCGACGTCGAATCCCATTTCGAGAAAACTTCGAAACAAGTGAGGGTGGTAGCCCCGGAACCTAAAAGTGACTCGGTGCGTCAGTACTGGTCAAAGTAAGGGTTTGAAGGCATGACCAATATTGCCTGTTGTCTATTTACCTGTCCATGCCGGTCTCTTGAGTAGCTTGCGCTGACTTCTTGTACTTGCTCAGGTCGATCTGCTGACTGCGTGCACCGGCGTACTTGATGGCCCATTGCTGGGCGACCTGTGCAAACTCTACGGGCCGATATAGAAGCATCGAAGCTACCTCGGCGTCTTGGGGGTCTTTAGGGTTCGGAACCTCTAGAAGCATGCGGATAGATAGAAGGGCTGTTTTCATGGTCTGCACTGGCGACCAGCCTGAGCCAAGGGTGTCGAGGCAAATAGCTCCCTGAATGTGCTCAGTCAGTGAGTGCAAGTCCAAAGCTGTTGATACACTAGGGCAGCGAAACCGATGAGATGGGACATGAGGAGGCGTCTCTCAAGAGAACAAGATGTACGAGCGTGTCATATCACATGTGAGGCAACGCACAGTTTGACTGCTGACGTTGGGATGCCAGATCTTGGTCTCAAACTTCATGGCTGGTGATTTGAACGGGTAGTTGTCGGGGATTTGGATGTCGATGGTGAATGTGCCGCCGGCATACGGCGTGTCTGGAGGCGCGGTGATGGTACCCTTGAGGTGCGTTAGGCTGTAACCGTTTAAAGGTACAACATTGACTCCCGAAGTCTCCTTGTCTGCCTGGATATCTTGGAGCTCTTTGGCGATGCGCCGATCTCTGCTGCTAGCCATGGTGGGCGATCGTCCGCAAGTCGCAACCGTCGACAGGTGGTGAGTACCAATGATGCGCTTCCAAAGAGCGGGAAAATCGACTCGACAGATAGAGGAGAGGAAAAGACAGCAAAAATTATTATCCCAACAAACTTTTCTTGTGTGATCTTGCTCAGAGCGGCTCGGAGCATAAGCATCAACTTGCCAGCCCACGAAGGCAAACTGCAGTGGGGGCAGGAAGGAGGAGGGGAAGGCGAAGACAGAAACAAAAAGCAACTCGCAGAGCTGGAACTTGATATCCACAACGCAACGCAACGTCACCGAGTGGGAATAGGTTAGGTACGTTTATTTAGAAGCCTCGGTACCGCAATGCATCCCCAAGCGCGCGTCAACGGTCAAGCCAGGCAAAGAAGGCGAACACGGTACACCACCCTCAGAGCTCAGATGCAAAGTGGTTGGAAAGGACAAGATGCGGCTCAAGTCGGCGAATGGGAAAGGGCCGTCACAACGTGGCATCCCTTGGGCCAAACATTAACGACTGCCAATGAGGCTAACGGGCAAGCCAACGCGCATTAATTGCGACGAAGAGCAGTGGCTCTTGCAGGAGGTGAAAACGTCAAAAGCGTCGCACAGGACACCATCATTTGACCCCGTACTCTGTACAGCAGTAGCAGCTGAAAGTGCTCAACGGCACGCCGTGGTTTTAGCAACAGCAAGTGTGGCCATCGTCGAAGGGACTCGAAGGGACCTGACCGCGTATCTCGACGTATGTATCACGAATCCACGATACATGGTGCTAAGTAAGCCAAGGTATTTGACATATGATATGTGACTCGTGAGTCGTGAGGGATAACTGCTACCGTCTACGATCCGTGATTCCTCTACCTACATACCTACCTGGTCCTGGAGTCTACCTTAGGTACATAGTACCTAGACTCTAGACAAATTTGGCTTCGCGCGGATTGGTGCTTGTGGTGTATTTCTGGAGCTGTTGCATGGCACGTGACTTTGAGTACCGTACGGCACGTGATCCTACTGTGTCTGCAGCTGTCGTATCTGCCTGGAGCCTGATCGCGGCGACGACCGTATCCGCCTTTGTACAAGTCAAGCTCGTCATCACCGCTCAAGTCTCCAACCAGCGAATTTATCCTCTACTCCATTGTTTCTCTTTAGTCAAGGCAACACTCTATCAAGACTCCGTCATCGATCAAATCAACTTGGCACCACATCAAGAAGCTCATTGAGCTGTGATTTGCCAAGATGGTAAGCTCAAAATGGCCGTCACTTCGAAACGTCTCTGACATTTGTAACAACAGGGTCAAGGGCAGTCTGGCATGGGGGGGAACGAAGGCGGTCGCGAAGAAAAGGACAAAAAGGTATATACAATATCAATATTGCTACGCTGTAGGGCACAACCCGGCTGACGATTGGAACAGAAAGAAAAGCCCAAGTACGAGCCACCACCAAGGCCAACGACTCGAGTTGGCCGAAAGAAGAGAAAGGCTGGTGGTACCAGTGCGGCTGCCAAGCTTCCCGCTGTCTTTCCTACCAGCAGATGCAAGCTTCGCCTCCTTCGAATGCAGAGAATTCACGATCACTTACTGCTGGAAGAGGAATATGTCGAGAACCAGGAGCGGTTGCGAAAGGCCAAGGCTGCGAAAGAGGGTGCTGCGACGGGAGCTGATGCCGATGTGGATCGGTTAGCGGATGAACAGGGGCGAGTCGACGATCTAAGAGGTAGCCCTATGGGCGTCGGCAACCTAGAGGAGCTAATCGACGATGATCACGCGATTGTCAGCAGCGCGACTGGCCCCGAGTACTACGTCAGCATCATGAGCTTTGTCGACAAGGACCTTCTTGAGCCTGGAGCCAGCGTCCTGCTGCATCACAAGACCGTCAGCATTGTCGGAGTGCTCACAGATGACGCAGATCCTCTTGTCAGCGTCATGAAACTCGACAAGGCGCCTACGGAATCATATGCAGATATTGGAGGTCTTGAAACGCAGATCCAAGAAGTCAGAGAATCGGTGGAGTTGCCATTGCTGCACCCTGAGCTGTACGAGGAGATGGGTATCAAACCGCCCAAGGGCGTCATTCTTTATGGTGCCCCAGGTACTGGCAAGACCCTGCTGGCCAAGGCTGTTGCTAACCAGACGTCTGCAACCTTTCTACGTATTGTTGGCAGTGAACTGATCCAAAAGTATCTGGGAGATGGCCCTCGTCTTGTGCGACAACTCTTCCAAGTGAGTCTACCCCGATGAGACGGCAGCTTAGCTCGTGCCTTACTAACCGACTTGACCAGGTCGCTGGCGAAAACGCACCATCCATCGTGTTTATCGATGAGATTGACGCGATTGGTACCAAACGTTACGATTCCACTTCTGGAGGTGAGCGAGAAGTGCAGCGAACCATGCTGGAGCTCTTGAATCAGCTGGACGGTTTCGATGACCGTGGCGACGTCAAGGTGATCATGGCGACCAACAAGATTGAGACTCTGGATCCAGCCCTGATTCGTCCTGGACGTATTGACCGAAAGATTCTCTTTGAAAACCCGGACCAGAACACGAAGAAGAAGATTTTCACGCTGCACACGTCCAAGATGAACTTGAACAAGGATGTGGACCTCGAGGAATTCATCTCGCAAAAGGACGACCTCTCTGGTGCTGACATCAAGGCAATCTGCTCGGAAGCTGGTATGATGGCTCTACGAGAACGGCGCATGCGGGTACAGATGGCGGATTTCCGATCTGCTCGCGAGCGCGTATTGCGTACGAAACAGGAGGGTGAGCCTGAGGGCTTGTATTTGTAATCATAATACTTTAGACGTGAGCTACGGCATCCAGAAATGGAAGCAAGGAATAGAGATAAGCCTTGCAGCGTTGCTTTATCTGGGGCCTCGAACGTTTATGCATGTATCAGGTACAGAGACGATTCGAGTCGGCACATTTTACGACGAGATGTACTCCAGATCACTTTATATGTGTGAACCGCAGCTTCATACATGTAGTTCGAGCAGCCGCTCTCTTCTTTTTCTCTCCGTCCACTTTCCTTTCATTCCATTTTTATCAAGTCAGTAACTCTCCCTTGATGTATCCAAGGATTGTGTGTATTTTGGGCCGTTCAGTCTGCCGGTCACTTTACTACCTGCTATTTACAATTTGCCTGCTCCGATGCCCTTTCTCAAATCAAATTATGCCCCTATTTCTGGACTCCATCCTTCCCGATATCCCATCTCAAGTTGGTACTCCCTCACTCTCACCCACTCCCCCTCGCAAAACCAAGAGTAACACAACACAGCCATAACATCCGCCATCTTACTTGCGGATCTCTGGTGCTGCTGCTGTGGTGCTGGTGTCCTTGGACTTGACGTTTCCATCAAAGCCCTTCTCATCCTTCAGAATGTTGATCTGCTTCCCAGCAGCATCAACCTGCATCCCGGCATTGACAGAGATAGGCGTGCGCATGTACAGCCACCTCGCCACAACAAACGTGCCCACAGCCCAAGCCCACACCATAACAGCAATGGACGACGTGACAAACAGCGTCGGCGTAAGCACCAAAAGACCAACACCCATCCAGAAGAGACTGAACACGATGGCGCTACCTAGTGCCACCGCAATGCAGCCCAGAGAGAAGGCGAAGAACAAGAATACCGGGAAGAAAGACCAGAAGACCTGGGTCAGAAGGAAAGACTACAAACCAACAACACACAGGGTTAGATCGGGAAACAAATGATGTTTCGGCGCTGTGGAAAGGGTACAGCGAGGGGAGAAAGACGCCAAGGGTAGGCAAGACGGGACGAGACGGGACGAGACGTGACGAGACATACAAACAAAAGCGGTCGTCGGGACGCAAACCCCGAGATGTTGTTATAAGCCTTTCGGCGAGTCGTGGGAGGCATAAGCCAGTCCACAAAGCCCTGGGCATAAGACACGGCCCCCGAGGCCTTGTCCTGGACGACGTCGGTGACGCCGCCTCCGTTGTGCTTACTCTGTAGAGCGGCAGGCATTGTGGCTGATATTGGGGCAATGTTTTATATAATGAGGGAGCCTTTTGTGGAGTGGAGAAGAGAAGAGCAAAAAGCTTGGTATGGATGGAATTTTTTTTTCTTTATCTTTTTGCGTGAGAAGAGGAAGAAGAAGAACTGATGAACAGATTCTAGTTTGGAGAGAAGAAGAAGAAGAAGAAGAAAAAAGATTGAAGCAACCAGTGGTCCTTCTCTTCCTTATGTACCCTTACTCTAGTACGCAGAATTCCGAATTCCAGTCTTCTGAGAGAAGATGTCAATCTGGGAAGGCGTGGTTTGTTACACAACGCAAAAACGTGATGTTGATGTCAGCCATCCATCCATCCAAGTCTTGTCAGCAACAGTAAAAGTTGGTTCAAAGGAAAACGAGCTTTCAACAAGGTGATGAGTGATGTAGTTGGTGGGATGGGCGGTTTTTGCATGACGCAAGGTTGATCGCACGCATTTGGGTTGGCGGCTTTGGGAGGGGGGCGTGGCGCTCTTTTTTTTTTTTTTTTTTTTCTGTTCATGAGGTATGTAGGTACCTCCCTACCTACCTCATACGGGCTTTGGACTTTGGTCCTTGTTTTTGGAGCTGGGTGTTTCCTCATTGGGGGCGACGGTGGTGGACTTGCCGAGGGAAAAGGCTGTTTGTTTTACATGGTCTTTTGGTATATGTAAATAAATGCTCGTGAAATGGCTTACGAGGGCGACAAAGTAGATCGTTATTGGTCAAGCTTATTCTACGCGATGTCTACGTAGTACGTGTACAGCAAACAGCTGATTCCATTACTACACGGGCATATGTTTTTTCCTTGTTGCTCGCCCGTTTCCTTCCCTTCGTGACGCGGAGTCCGACACAAAAAGTGTGAAGAAAACGAGGGTAGATGGCCATAAATGGTAACAGGTCAGTATTTGAGGCGAGGAAATAGAGCGAGGTGCAGAATGATGATGAGGCTGTGATGGGGAGGTGATGGGCAAGGTCTGGAGGATTGATGACTTGGATGGTGGCTTTTCATGAAGTCGCGGCAGTTGGAAAATCAAGGCGCGGGAGGCACATGCCAGAGCACTCATAATAATGACACGAAAATGAATCTTGAAGGAGGAGCTGCTCGATCGATTGTGGAGGGGAGGGGGCGTCTCCGCCGAAGCAACGGGGGTTTCGCTTGTGCCATGGCGTCGGATCTGGGGATGCGTGCAACGGTGCAACCTCATCCTGATCAATTGCTCCGGGTACGGGTACGAGTGCGGTATGGATCCGGGAACAAGCCGTCATTGTCGCGTGAGCGCACATGCTTTTGTAAACTACCTGCTCGTGGTGACTGTAGAAGTCTTCATGATGAGCTGATTTCATATTCTAGAGAAAATGGTAGGTAAACGTGTGAGCAGGTTTAGTGTACTTAGCTCTTGATGGGGTTGGTGGTTTTTTTTTTTTTTTTTGGTAAATTCTCATTCACGTCATATGTTGCTAAAAAGTGGCATGTGAGGTTTGTCATACAGACCTCACTGTTTATAATGATTTTATGCGTAATACACATTAAAATGCCGTGACGCGAAGCTGTGCCAGTGCGCGCCAAAAATAGGCAAAACTTCGTGAGTGTGTTTGCGTCACGTGATGTGTGCGCACGTGATCGGATTTTTTTCAGGATACCGACCAATGGGAAGAGGAGTAGGCAGGAAGGCTCCACACCATACCCTCATATGTGAACTGAAAACTCGAGCATAAAGAGGCAAACACGAAATGTGCGCCTCCGCTACGCGTCGCCGCACGATTTCTTCAGTTTTGCCTAATGAATTATGTAAGATGCTTATGAAGATATCTGCATCGTTCACGCGTTGCATGTACATACGGAGTAGCTTGACCCTTGACCGTCCAAGCTCAACCGAAGGGACAGAAGTTCAGAACGCTGAACAGGGTCAACAACGCGTAAATTGTAATAATAACGGACTCCCGGGTCCTTTTGTTCGCAATGGTCCACCATACCACGGTGCCACCACGTGATCCACGTTGGAAGGTCTCCAACTTCAAACCCCCACTCCCTCAACCACTTCTCTTCTTGACAAGAAGACTCTTGAGAGGATTCTTCCCTTTGAAACGCAGCCAGGTCGAGACATACACGACAGCATAATTGAAGACGATGAAGCCGATAAAGATGCCGAAATCCCTCCATATATGATCATAGTAGACCGAAAAGCCCCTACCAAATTCATCACCCGTGGCGTACTGGCAAAACTCGCACATCCCATCCGCGCCCTGCTGCACATACCCTCCAGCCTGGTCGATAGTGGCCTGCGTGTACTCCTGGCAAGACAAGCCAGGCGGCGCTCGAAAACGCGCCAGCTCATCAGGTGCACACTCGACAGGCTGATCGTGGATCGCAACACCCAGGAATCCCTCGAGCAGATAGTGGAAAGGCGAGAGCCAGTACATCCACTCGCGCCAAAACGTGGGTAACTGCTGCGGCGGCACAACAACGCCACAGAAGCTCACGACGAAGAGGAAAAAGATGGGCACCAGCAGCGAAGCCAGCAGATCATTCGGCGCAAACGACGCAATCGCCTGGCCGAAGCTGACATAGTACAGCTCAAAGAGCAGAACCAGCAGCAGCGCAAAGCCAGACGTGAAGCTCGAGACGCGGGTGCCAAAGATGCCCCACCACCAGCAGCAGAAGTAGATGGCGCCCGCAACAATAGCGTAGGGCATCTCGACCACCACGGCGGCCGTTGTCCATGCGAACCACGAGTAGATCTTGGAGTTATTCTCGCGCGACTGGAAGATGTTGCGCGAGTTGAGGAACACAGGCTGCAGCTGCTGGATCAGGGGTGGCGAGATGGTCAGGGTCATGAAGATGGAGAAGAGCCGGTTCTGGAAATCGGTCTGCGAGTAGCCCAGCCGCCAAAAGGTGAAGCAGTTGAACAGCCCCGTGAGGATATGCAGCGTGAACTTGCCCACAATGTACTCGGGTGTGCGCCAGTACGATATAAACGACCGCTTGACCACGGTCATGGTCTGGAAGGATAGCGACGCAGCGTACTCGCGGTCGTCCTTGAGGCTCTTGCTGGGCTCCATGTGCTTGCGCTTCTCAATCATGTCGTTGATCTCCTGGGACCGCTTGTCGTGCTCCTTGGACTCCGCCCACACGTCTCCCCAGTCTGGACCGTTGTAGTTAGGATCACCAGCGCCAATGGCGTTGAGCATGTACTCTGCCGGATTGGCGTCCGCTGGGCACTTGGACGCCCCGTTGCCCTCGAGGTAATCGATGAGCTCTCGGCTGTCTTCTCCGAGCGGGCCGTGGTAGACGACTCGGCCCCCGGATTTGAGCAGCAGCAATTCATCAAAGTGCTCGAACAGCACGGCCGAAGGCTGATGGATAGTACACAAGACGGCCTGTCCTGCATCGGCGAGCTTGCGCAGGAAGCGCACAATGTTGAAGGCTGCTCCCGAGTCGAGACCCGAGGTGGGCTCGTCGAGGAACATGAGCAGTTCCGGCTTGGACGCCAATTCCACACCAATCGTCAGCCGCTTGCGTTGTTCCGAGTCGAGTCCTTGGCCGATTTCGCCAATCACCGCGCCCGCAATGTCCCGCATCTCAAGCAAGTCGATGATGGTTTCACAGTAGTCAAGCTTCTCCTGGCGTGGCGTCTCGCGCGGCTGTCGCAGCAGGGCTGAGAACTGGAGGGCTTCACGAACCGTGGCAGTTGGCTCATGGACGTCCATTTGCTCCGCGAAACCGGTGGCGCGCTGGAACGACTTGGGCAGCGGTCGGCCGTCGACGAGGAATTCCCCTTTTAACGTGCCAAAGGTGAGACGCTGGGCCAAGGCGTTGAGGAGCGTTGTCTTTCCGGCACCTGAACACATAAAAAGATTGTTAGTTAGTACGTGAAGATCGAACAGCTGCCGGGCGTTTTTCCCCCTAACTGTGGAGAAGGAGCAGGCCAAAAAAAAAAAAAAAAAGAAAAAGAAAAAGAAAAAAAGAGTGAGGGTACATACCAGACGCCCCCATGAGGGCAGTCAATTTCCCAGGTCGTACATAGCCCTGCACATCCTTCAAGAGTGTTCTCTCGCTTTGCTCATAAGGAATGATGTAGTTGATGTCGCGAAACGTAAAAACAGTCTCATTCTTTGCCACTTGGTCCATGGTATCACCGCCCTGCTTGGTGTCGTCGCCATCGCCGCCAGTGTGCCCCTTCTCGTTGTTCTGCGACTCCTCGGCCATTCCCGGCGTGACATGGGAGGCTGGTCCCGACTCTTCATCACCCGCGGCATTTTCATGGCCGCCAGACTCAATCGTCTTCTCCAGCTTCTTGGGGACCTGGCCTCTCTTGAACACGGTAATGGCACCACCCCCGGCATTCGGCTTCATCAGCTCCATGCCTAGCGCGGTAAGGGCGACAAAGAAGAAGAAGAAGGCCCACAGGAAACCAAAGTTTCGCCACAGGTGAGAGCGCGAGTACGTGAAGGATTCCTGAATGTACTGGCTACCGTCGACGGAGGTCTGGCCGGAAACACTGCCCTTCAAAGCACACGACTGATACTGCGGCGAGGCCTGCGGACCCTGAGGCACGAGGTAAGGAGGCACACACTCGAGATCGAGACCGGCAAACTCGTTGGCGACGAGGCACTCGAAACCGTACTGGATCCAGTTGATCCAGCGAAGCCAGCTAAACCACGGATGCATCGATGAAGGCGGGATGAGATAGCCGGTATAGACAACGAGAATCTGGACAGATATTCCAGTGAACCGCGTGGCCAAGTCGAGCGTCTTACACCAAGCCGAAATGGTGCGGAAGAACGCATACGTGACCATGGTGACCATCCACAGGATCAACGTACAGATGAAGAACTGCGACGCCGTCCTCGACAAATTCGCCATGAAGTAAATGACAACATTAAAAAGAAATACCTGCACAAACACCATCGGCACATCGCACACCGTCTGCGCAATCGCATACGCAGCCGGACGGTAAAACGAAAACGACTTGTGCTTCAGCAAAATCGGCTTGGCCACAAACGCGGCCGTCTGTTCCGCCAAAGCCAGCAGCGCATTAAACAACAGCAAGAAGAAGAGCGTACCGCCGCGTGGGAACGCGCCGGCCGCCGTCTTGGGCAAATTAAAGAACAAGCTACCAACAATCAAGCCCTGGAAGAGCAGGCCTCCCCATTTGCCAAACAGCGAGGCCTTGTCGCCCAGCATGACGAGGAATTGGCGATGCGTGCACGCGAGGACCTGCTTGTGAAAGGGAAGAGTGTAGTTCTTGGTGGCCGTCTTTTTGGACTGATTCGCGCGCCTCTCCTCGATACGTTTCTTCAGAGAGGCCTCAAAGTCCTCCATGTCGGCGAGCGCCGCGCGGCACACATCACTCTCTCTGTACCGGGCGGCAAAGTCGCGCGCAGAGCGTGGGATGCGGTCCTCGCACCCCTCTCGGATATTACGCTCGTGATGGTCCACGACAGAGGTGAGGAAATCTGGTGTCGTCCAGCGCTCGCGGCATTCAAAGCCCAGGTCTTGGAAATACTGCTTTGCCTGCTCCGCGGGCCCAAAGTAGAGGCACTGGCCCTCGTCGATGAGCAGAACCTTGTCGACTAAATCATAAAGCGACTCGCCCGCCTGGTAGAGCGATACAGCGGTCGATACATCAGCCATATTAGTCATGGTGCGGATAGAGCGGACATACTCGAGCGCGGTGCTCGCGTCAAGGCCTTTACTCGAATTATCCCAGCCCTGCACCGAGGCTCGCGCAATCATGGCCTCGGCGATGCTCACACGCTTGCGCTCTCCGCCAGACACACCCCTTACGAACTCGTTGCCGACCTTGGTGCCAAGCGTGTGTTCAATCCAGAACAGCTTCGTCACCACGCGCAGAAACTCCCGCACATAATCCTCCCGTGACTCGCCGTCCAGTCGGGACTCCTTACCCGGGGTACGCATCTGCAGCGCAAACGAGAGCGTCCTCTTGACAGACAGAGTCGCATAGTGCAAATCATCCTCGGGGTTATAAATGATGTCTCCGCGGAAATTCTTCGCCATGTCCTCCGCGCTGGTACCCCCATACGTGACTTCGCCATCCACAGCCACGAACCCGGACCTCTGGTTGCAAAACGCCTTGAGAAACGTCGAGCATCCAGAGCCAGGCCGGCCCAGCACAAGGAGCAGCTCTCCCGGCCGCACACACCCGTTAAAGTCACTGATGAGGTCTCGAACAGGAGGCTTAGCCGACACCGCGGCCTTGACTGCGGCTTTCCCGTCTCCGCTCCCGCTGCTAGCCCGGAAGACACTCCGACATAAAGTGGCGATGCTGCGCGGCAGGGATGTGAAAATATCTCCAACCGTGGGCTGCAGACCGGCGCCCAGTCCCACGCCTTTGACGGTGAGGTTCCGAAATACGACACCGCTATGCCGCGTCTGTTCCTCCTCGCTTTGCTCCTGGCGCTTCTGACCAAACATCTTGGACATGAGCCGCTTGATCTCCTGGGACTCTTCCTCGTCTTCGGGGGTGCGCTCGTCTCGAGAGGTCCTCCTGCGGGAGAGCGCCTGCACGAGGTCATCTTCTGTCTGGATCGTGCGCCTGCGTCGTATGGGTTCTCTGGTTTGTGTCGGCTTCACCTGGCTGCCTGAGGAGGAGGAGGAGCTGTCAGGGCGTTGGTCTGGGGCCGTTGTATTTGTATTTGGTAGACCATTTCTGTTATTGGGAGGGCTGTGAGAAGGGCTGTGAGAAGGGCTGTGAGAAGGGCTGTCTGTGTCGTCTCGTTCTGGGATGATGGAGGAATAGGCCGTGGAGCTTGAGCCGCGGTAGTCGTCCACTGACGCAATCTTGTCCTGCGCTGCCATTTTTTCCTTCTTGGTATATCGTCTCTTGTTCTATATCTTTTCTTCGATGTCGTTGCAGCGACTGCTTTGCAGCGCAACGAATAGCGTACAAAAGATGGCTTCTCGCAAGAAAGAAGGGCGCAGCCTGCTGGCCGATGAACGTGTACTGTTGAAAGACTCCTTTTGTGATATGCGATAGGATTTGCCTTTCAGATACAATGATGTGCAGGCGTACCAGCTTTGATATCTTGGTTTATTATCAATTTTCTTTTTTTTTGGGGGGGTTTCAAACGACAATCTATCGGAGTACGAATTAAGGTTTTCCATCTAAAATCAGACTTCTTCTTATTCAGCTCAAGCCCCGATAGGCACTGCGCTCGAGCAAAATGTCAGAACTTTACTTCACCATCCCGCCTCAGTGGTTATGTCCAATCTATGACGAGTCCATAGTACACAGCTCCGCGGGTGGAATCATTTGTAGCGGATGACTTTCCGAGGGGCAAGCCTCTACATACATACGACCTTCTTAGGTACCTTTTGGTGATGCGGTCATTGACACACGAAGATTGGCTCCGGGCAAAGGCCCCGCTTCCGGACTCCGGCCGGAGTGCGACGCGGTGCTGCACCCCGCGGCTACTACATATGTACCTATGTATGTACCTATGTATGTACCTAGGTACCTTAGGAGGTACCTAGGTACCTGGTACTGGGGATTCCGTGGGGTTGCGGTGCGATGCGATGGCCATGCATCATGCAAGATCAATGCGTTGCAGTGCGGCGGTACCGTGTCTTGGGGACGCGATGTGCTTTGCTTGGCGTGAACGATGGTGTGTTCTAACTTCTAACTTCTGAACTTCCGATGCGCTTGGCTTTAGATTGGTGGGCGATGACGGCGCCGGATGCTCAATACATAGGTACCTACCTACCTCCTAGGTACAATGCACTCCGTAGTTACATATATGTACCTTGAGGAGGTACATTTGTCTGTAGGGACAATGGGACATACATATATGTAGGTACAAATTCGTACAATCATAGCCGGTTGTACAAATAGGGGGCGGAGAATTGGATTTACCAGCCGAGTATTAATTCCAGAGCAACCTCGTATCATATGTAACATCTTCCTTCGCTCGGGATTGTTCAGCACGCGGGGATCCTTTATTACGACGACAAGAAAACTCCTTTTTTGCGTTTTTTTTTTTCGAGTTCGTCTGCATGTACGGATACGCACATGTTGTTTGGGAGTTCGACAGATGCTCTTGCTCTGCATTGGACACTGCTTTGCTTCGTTTTTTGCTCCCCTCCGGTTCCTTTTCCTTCTTACAAGTCACCCGTCTTTCAGTTTCATCAGCCATTTCAACTTTTCTTCTTGTTCTTCTTGCTTCTCCTCCCTTCAATTCCCTGTTTATTTCCATTTTCCCTTACGTTTATCCTTTCCGGCCGAAGCAATGGGCAATGGGCAGTGGGCAGTGGGCACTTCCTGAAGTTCACACTTCGTTCATTGCTTTTTAGTAATCAAGCATTCTCTTTACAAATCAAGAGTTTCGTCTTTTTACTTTATGAGTTGTGACATCTTTTCCCTTTGTCCTCGCTTACTCGCTCCCCAGTTCCAACTCATCCAATCCTCTTTCCCCTAACGCAACATGTCCCACGCCACGTCCACAAAAATCCCCCCGCTACAACCTCGTGTTACTGTGTGTACAGCAGCTAGGTACATACTGCGATCCGAGCTTTTTAGGTATTTCTAATCCATTCCCCAAACACCTTGATGAGTGTCCTCGTCATGGACCAACACCCGACACTGTTACAGTGTACACAACTACACATGCTTAGTGTGGCTTCATCAAAAGCCTGACAAATATTGCTGAATAATGCTGCTACACCGCATGTTCAAACTCAAACCCCCTCAACTGGAGATACTCCCACGTAAGCAAAATCACATAGGCAGGTGATCCTTCACATTAAATATCGCCCGCCTCTCCCCATGAAAATAGTAAAATCTAGCAAGCCAATTCATCAATTCACAAGCAAAGCTCATAATCATCGCCCTTTGTCCATATTCCCAACTTTACGCAACCCAATCGCTTCATCATGAGCTCCCTCAAGCCCCTCACCCTCTACTCCCACGCCGGAGGCCCCAACCCCTGGAAAGTGGCCATCATCCTCGAGGAGTTGAATGTGCCCTATGAGACCAAGTTTCTCGACTTCGGGACCGTCAAGGCCGAGCCCTTCATCTCCTTGAACCCGAACGGAAGGGTTCCGGGGCTGGAGGACCCGAATACCAAGATCTCAGTGTGGGAGGTTCGTTAACTATATTCCTCTTTATCTTCAAAACACCGAGTCAACTTTGTCAGGCCTGGCGGTGCTCTTTATACACAAATGTACCTACATATGTACATGACTTCTGCCTCATGAACGATTCCTTCTCAATTGTTGATGATGATGCGCTGCTTTGTATATGACATCATATGATCATTACGCAACATTTGTCAATTCACACCCTCACATCACAAGACACGCACATATACGCATATATGATATACCTAAACAAAGCACCATTGATAACACTTACATAACCCCAGTCCGGCGCCATCATCGACTACCTCATCGACCAATACGACCCTTCTCACAAACTCAGCTACACCACCCCCTCCGAGAAATATCTCACCCGCTCCTGGGAACACTTCCAAATGTCCGGCCAGGGCCCCTACTTTGGCCAACTCGTCTGGTTCACCATGTACCACCCCGAGAAGATTCAGTCTGCCACGGACCGCTACGCCAACGAAGTCAAGCGCGTCACAAGCGTCATTGATGGACACCTCAAGAAACAAAAGACGGAGTATCTCGTCGGCGACAAGATCACCTATGCTGATCTGATGTTCGTACCCTGGGCCGTGGCCATTGTCGCGATGGCGAAGCTCGATCTGTCCGAGTATACCGCCTACTCTGCGTGGTTGAAGCGCTTGACGGATAGACCTACCGTGGCGAAGGTCTTGAAGCAGAGAGAGGAGGCTATGGCTGCGAATAAGTAGATTGGATCATGGCTTGGATGATGATGGTGGTGGTGGTGATGTTGTGGAAATGATAAATCCCTTGGGAAGTTGGGCCTTGGAGGCACACATTCAATCTCAGACCACAGTTCGAATTAGTGTGCAGACCTATTCCCAGAATTGAAAAGATTTGCTTTGCATTAAAACGTCGGGTGTTGGGTCGCAGGCCGTCCACATCATCGGTTCATCAGTGAGCACTGAAATCTATGAGAAACTTGAGAGTGTTGGCGGAAACGGCAACTTGTGTCTTGTAAGAGGTCGCCGGTCGCGAGCTCGGATAAGCTGGCGTTGTGACAAGTGCGAGGCTGCGAGGCTGCGAGCCTTGAGGCTTGGGGCATGTCGCTCTAAATAAGACTTTATACAACCGGTCATGGGAGGACTTGTAATTCAATCAATGCCCGGCCGTCATGATTCATCTGCTTCACTCACTCCCGCCCCGACTCCCGAGAAGAACAACTCAGCCAACGAACGTTGCGCCACCAGATTCGCGCGCGTTTCAAGCGTGATTGACGGATACCCCGAGAAGCACAAGATGACATACATATGCTGATCTGATGTTTCACTGGTTTGTGCCCTGGGCTGTGGCCATTATCGTCCGACGCCACGGCGAAGCTCCATACTTCCAGTTCCGAGTATGACGCCTGTTCTGCGTGGTTGGAGCGTTTGACGAACAAACCTCGCGTGGCGAAGATCTTCAAGCAGAGCGACGAGGATATGGCGGCGAATGATGAATCACTAGACGAGAAAAACATGGAAATGCACTTGTATTGTCGGTTGAACTTGTCGACCAACTCCTGTCATAGTCACAGGACAATGACATGAATGAGCCAACATGACTCCATGAGAATAATTATTCCATTAATGAAAACTCTATTGAAATAAACCATGACTAATGCTTGAGAACAATATTTTGTGTGAAGAGTCAAGACGTTGAGTGCTCACAAAAGACAACCCAAGTCAGAACAAAAACCTATTCCGTCCCCACCACTATGAAACCCGCATATCTACAGTAGGTAACTACCTACACAGTTTCATCTCCGATGCTGGGTAGTCGTTCCGGTCGGCTGCCCTCGGCCGGTTGTCCTAAGCCCCCTCGTGGAAGTTTTCCGGGATTGTGGGAAAAGAGAGCGCTGCTACCAGCACCCGCGTGCTGTTGGTCCAGCCAGCGCCTGGATGCGCCCCATCGTGCTCTGCGAGTAAATGTGTGTGCCGCCATGCCATAGTCGTATTCAGAATCGTACGCAAAAGATTCCCGTTCCTGCAGAGGCACGTGGTTGAATCTCCAATCAAAAACAGCAGCATAGTGCGATCGGTACGACGCGAAAGCCATCATGATACCAATGACCGAACCTGCCACGATATCATACCAATTGTGCGCCGCATCAATGGTCAGCGAGCAGGCAATCATAGCGGCAAACAGTATCGGCAACATGGTCAAGGCAACCTTCCAAAATGCTGGCCTGTAATCGGCCCACACCTTTAACTTGCCATTCAGCCAGAGAAACAAGAATCCAAATCCGGCGAACGCGACTGTGGAGTGGCCACTTGGGAAAGATGTCACGGCATTTTGGAGTTTGAATTTATCTGGCTGTGTGCAGATATCTGTCGTATACATGACGTTCTGGAAACCAACGCCGTCGAGGCCCGAGGCGTTTCCTGTCTCGGCGAGCGAGATGTCTGGCATACAAACGGCCAGGAAGTAGGGTCGAAAGCCGCCGATAAACTGCTTGATCAAGACTTGGAAGAGAGAGCCCATGAGCAGTGCCCACGTCGCCCCCATGATAGCAGTGCTGGCATCCCAGGCGGACCTGATTCTGATCTGTGCCAAAAGAAAAAAGATGGCAGGCACACCGGCGGATATCAAGCCCGCTTGGTATGATTGTATAATCCATCCACGGTCAGGATACGCCCACTGCGGATAGATGATGTCTCCGGAGCCGTTGAAGGTTAGGGGAAACGTCCGCACTACCTTGATGGGGACGTAGTAGATCTGAAGGCGAACGAGCGGCGCAAGGCAGAGAAGATTGTTAGTAAAGCTATCGGTGGCGCTCCAAATTTCAGAACAAGCGTAGCCTGTAGGTATACCGTATGTATGTAGAGCGGAAGAAAGAGGGGGCATTCGTCACCACGGCACCGGGTTTCAACGTACAAAGAGGCTCAGTCCAGCCACAATCAGCATCGTGAGCAAATTTCGAAAGTTTCGACGGAACCACTCTCCCCAGAACGATTTCCAACCACGAGAAGAAGAAGAAGAACTCATCGGTAGCACCAAACCCCCCGAGTTGAGATTTCGAGTATCATCTTCCAGTACATGCGGCATGGCTTCCGGGTTTCCGCCCTACGTGATCGCTTTTTCAGCCATCGCAGTGTCCCGGTGATGGAGCGACGATGGGACCTAAGGCTAAGAGGGACCAAAGAAATAATACGTGGAGCTGTTGAGAGAAGAAAAGAAGCACCTCACACTTCTCACGCTGAAAGAGGAGAATTGTAGATCGGACCCGCTGCCACTGGCCAGAAAGGAGGTAGGTACCTATGTACATGTGGCGGAGAGCCTCCAAGTAGCATCGATGATAGGAGGCTGGAGCCATGCATCGTTCCTGCAGGAAACGACCAGACTCATGATCATCATCAGACTGTTCCTACTCTCGAGTCCCAGCAATAGCACATACCTAAGTTGGTTCACACAATGACGAGGGACCACATCTCGTGGATCAAAGTGCTCACGTTGAGACATGCATCCGCCTGTTGTAACTTGTGCGTCCTTCAGGGTGAAAGGGATGACTACCTTAGGTACCTATGTACATACATACCTAGGCATGTAAATACCAGGTACATACCTAAGTATGTCCCGTAACTCAATCACTCGAATCAGTGGCGCCGAAATACATTGCTCTGCCTGTTGCCTGTCAGCACCGCATCAGTTCAAAAGTACTTTGTCGCGTACATCAGACGAAAGATGGATTCAGCTTTCAAGAGGTGCTCATGGCCACAAGTATTTGGTATCATGTTTCCAATTCAATTGTCACAAAATGCGTGACATCAAGAAGGCTCGATAGAAGAGAAAGTTCCGTACAGAAAATAAAAGTCTTTAGAAAGCGAAAAAAAATCTAATCCCAAAATCACATATGCATGTGTGCAGTGCACACTTTGATGTTGCGTTTCTCCCAAAGGTATATACACACGCTTGTACACGCCACGCTAATTTACAAAGCCACCATACCGGCACCAACGCCAACTGCAACGAGCATGTACAGACCGATGGCGAAATCGCCAAAGGAGAAGACGCGAGCCATGGAGGCACCATGGACAGCGAAACTGTCATCAGTGCCAGTGGCCTTGGCAGCACCGCCACCAACGGGTGCAGTGGCGGTGGCGATCTTCTTGTTGGTGTCGCTTGCAGAAGCAAGAGCAGCGGAGCAAGAAGAATCAGCGCTGCCAGAGGCGGTCTGAGCAGAGCCGTCAAAGTCACAGGCAGTGCTAGCCTTGTTCTGCTTAGTGTAGTAGGCGTCCAAGACGTAAGCCAGCTTAGCCTTGTCATCGCACATGCTGTAAGCACCATAGACACCAGTGGTGGCGTTTGCGTTGATACCAGCGCACACATCAGGAGACTTGGTGCAGATGAAGGAGAAGATATCGCCAAACTTCTTGGCAGAAAGGTCAGACTTGGGAACGCAGGCCCGGGACTTGGACATGCAGTCGCAGAGCTTCTGGTCAGGAGCGGGTGGCAGAACACTGTTGGCTCGCCAGTTGTCGGTCAACTTGGGGCAGGCATTCATCTTGCCTGAAGGCTTGTAGTCAGACATGCTGACACCCTTGGGCTCCGCCTTGGCAACCTGCTTCTTCAAAGCGTCAAAGTCCTTGAGCTTGGTAACCTTGTCACCGGTGACCTTAACCAGACCTGAGTGACACGAGCGTTAGCGACAAATCAGCAAGATTGACATTCTCCTGGATGGAAGACTCGTTTCTTCACGTACCATAATCATTGGCCTCCTGAAAGTACATGTAAACAATGCCACCGCTGAAGACGCCAGTCATGTCATCAGAGTAGAGAGCGCCCGTTTCTTGGAACATACGGTTGGCAGCACCGTTGTTGTTGCAGCCATATTCAGCGAAGAATACCGGGACCGAGTAGTTCTCGAAGAACTTGACCTGCTCATCGTAACCAGACTTCTGCATGGTGCTGTCTCCGCACCACGAATAGATGTTGTAGCCCCAAAAATCGATAGACTCGTCAACGTTGTTGCAGTTGAAATAATCGGCGATTTCAGCTCGAATGTCTTTGTCATCGTTGGCGGCATATCCAACGCCGACCCAGCGGCTAATCTTCTTGTTGCTCTTGATGTAAGCCTTGGTGTCACGAACGGCGGCCTTAACGAAAGCAGAGGCTTGGGTGTTATTCTTGGCGTTGGAGACTTCGTTGCCGGCGAAGAAGCCGATCACGTTGGAGTACTGAGAAAGCTCGTCGATAACAGCAGTGTAACGCGCAAACAACTCGAGGTCCCACGAAGGGCTGTCGCGGTTGATGGAAGTACTGGGTTCACTGAGATCTGATACAACATAGATGCCAGCGTCCTGCAACAGCTTCATGCACGCACTGTGATCGGCCTTTGGGTCGACGGCATAAGTTCGAATGACGTTGGTGCCAAGCTCCTTCAGCAAGGGCACATCACGCTTGCATTGTTTCTCATCAGACAGAGGGTCGGCGTAAGTCTTGCTGAGATCGGCGCGTCGAGCAATGGTGCCAGCACCAGTGCCAACTTCTTTTTGGTAAGCGACACCCCTCATGAAGAATTGAGTTCCATTCTTGTAGAAGAACTTGGATCCCTATTTCAAGCAAGCCATGTTAGATACGATTTAGGCGTATCGAGTCGATCGCTCGCGTCACATTGATGAAGCATACCTTGGCCTCGATCGGTTGCAGATCAGCGGCGATGGCGCTCCCTGCCAGAGCAAGGAGCGACACAGAGATCTGAGTGAATCCCATGATGACGAAAAGCAGATACAGCGACAATAATGATAGTCCGGAGTTCTGCTTCTTCCTATCCTATCGAGAGCAGGTATCGTATCGTATGAAATAAAAGGGGGTGAAACGATTGTGTCAGAGAGCGTCGGGAAAATTGGTAGATAGTCGATGTTCGATCGTTCTGGACTAAATGAGTGTCGTGAAGGCGGACCGTAAGAGGTATCCAACCTCTAGTGATTCAAAAATTAGATGAATATGAAGAAAGAAGGATAGGGAAGATGACAGGAAGAAGAATCAAACTTCAAAGATGGGCTGGGGTCGGGAAATGAGGGTGGTTTTTGTCTGAACTCAGGTCCGCGAAGGTGTGTCGGTTCAGCCGGGGCAGGCGGGCCAGGGGGCGTTGAGGGGGTGTGGCCACTGGTGTTGCTGACGGAGAGAAGCGAAATTACTGGCGCTGATGAGCCAGAATGGGACTATGTACATACATACTCCGTACATTAGGTAGACCGTAGGTACATTGGGAGTACATACCTAATTAGCACGATTGTGGCGCAACAGCACAGGTAGGTATGTAGGTATGTATTCAGGGGCCCGAGTGCGTGCTAAAGCACCCGCCACCCCGCGGGAATCTCCACCAGCGCCACATGCCGCTACATGCACCACCCCTGTCTTGTCTGTACTCCGCACACCCACGAACCCACCCGCATCCTCTGGACTCCTGGAGTTGGGAACTTGGGACAGCGAGGCGCAGCAGCGGCGTGTGACGAACCTGACGATCACCGATCAAGGGGCCCTTCACTCCAGTGGTGTTGCCCATGGCACGAACTGCACAAGCATTGCATTTTGAGGGCCGTAACTCGTGAGGGTCACGATGCTCACCATCACTAACATTTTGGTTGTCGTCGTGCTGCGCTGGCGCCCTGCTTCGGTGGCAAAGCAGTTCCCTTTCTCCCTAGTGGATATACGGAGTAAGGAGTACTCCCTGGGAACCAGTATAACTCAGGTACATATGAAGGTACATTATACATGTACATATGTAGGTATAATAGGTACGCTAGGTACCTCTGGGGGGACGTGCTGAGGACGTGCTGCATTTAGTGGACATGCTAGTGGCACAGTGACCTGAACGCACTAAAACCGCGAACCACTGAAGAAGCGCTGAAGGGAGCGTGCGAAGTCGCGGCTGCCGAAACGACAGATTGAGATGAATGAAACGTGCCCACAAAGGCTTTCCAGTCCGACGCTGATTGTCAATGCAGTCTGGACTGTGTGGTGCTGTGTCCGCTGTTATCCAAGTATACGTATCTCGTACGTCTTCGTATACTCCGTACATGCAACCCGTTCGGCGCCTCTCTGGCGCCTCACTGGCCAGTGGCCACCGTGCAAGGGAATGTGAACGGCGATGCCTCCGCCTATGTACATATTTCTCAGTCTCCACTGATCAGTGATGAGTCCACTCATGATGTTCGATCTTCGCGAAGGCCGAGTGCAAGACGGGGGCGACTTACGCGGCGTGATGATGTGCACGTTTTTGTAACGGATCGTCCGTTTCTCAGGTTTCTCAGGATTCTCAGGATTCGCAGATTCTACAGAACGATCCACAAATGACGTTACCTCTCCACCAGCATGCCGTCTTTGTTTCTCTTTCTGTATCAGCCCTTCTGATAATCACGATTCACGGTGAGCCACCAGATATGTATCAATGACGAACGTCGATGCCTTTTTTGTTTGTTTCGAAGGCAAAAAAATGTAAGCCACCGTCGAAGGAGCGCTCGCACAAGTTACAACACACGTCGTATCGTCCTACTGGTACCATGCTGTGAACGCGGCAGCAGCAAGCAGCAGCGGACCAGAACCATGCTAAAAATCTTAGCAGATGATTTCAATTTTCAACCTTGCAGTTGCGAGTCGCGACCCTTTCACGGTTTCACCCCATGCTCGTTATTATGCGTCCGTTGCCCTGATCATTGCGTTACCCCAGAGCCAAGCTCTTGGCGAGCCAGAGAAGCTGGATGCCATTCGCGATTTCCCTGTGGAGAGATGTATGTAGCAGAACAAACAGCCAGCCCGAAGCAATTCCATGCTGCGAGAATCCCAGTTTCACCCCCGGTAGGTAGCAGTGCCAAAAGGCATCCGGATTTCGGGTTGTCCAAATTACTGCTGATGGCGTCAACTGTCGTTGCCGGTACGCCTGTTTCAATTTGACTGTTTGATACGTTCAACGACGAGCGCGCTCAGACGAGCAAAGCTCCGTGTATTGAGTCTAGACCATTAAACCACTTCGCCGAGCTACATAGTTTAGCCTCGGTCGATGCAAAAACTCTTTGGCACGTGCTATGTACAGTATCATGAGCCCTATGTATTGTCGTTGTCCTCTGTCCCAGCCTTGCAAGTGTAATACTTCATACTTTACTTTGATTTTCTTCGCTTTGCTCGGTCTGGGTAATCTGGGCCAAAGACACCAGCCCGATACGCCCGAAAGCTGGAAGAGTGAAGTTTTATTCGAGGTGCATCTAGCCTTGGATCTGCCACTTGCTTTCCAGTCCAGTCCGATCAAATACAAATACATATGGGCGGTGTCTCTCGTCGCGAGTTGACTTCCACGTCTCGGGCTGTCATGTCATGTCATGTAAGAAGCATCAGCCAGGAGACGGAAGATGATGTCGCCCGCAGTGCTGTTCATGCAAACGGAAGAAGTGTAAGTCGGGCCGTCGCCCCTCAGGCCCTCTAACCTCTTGGGCGTTCCGTGGCTCGAGCGCGTGATTTTGATATCTTGCCCGTTGAAGAGAATCGTGCCACAGAGAGTTGCTGCGCTGAACTTACCGGTCCAGCGTTCGGGATAGCCCACCTTGATGCAACCGCTCATGCTCTGGTGATGGCTTTGCAGACCATTCACGTCATTAACAAGTGATTTCAGGACCAAAACCTCAGTAGTTCCGCTCTTGATATCCGTCTCCAAGGACCCCCCACTGCCGCGGCTCGACGGGAGACAGACCACTGCTACATCAAGGCGTAGATTGCCGCTCGCAGATCGGATACTAGCGCTTGAAGTCATGGCAACTTGTGCATCAATATCCCCGGATGCAGTGATGATCGTCACGACGTAGTCTCGAGTGGGCGGTCGATTCTTGCAGTCGCTCATTTTCCACCTTTTGGACGTTTGTGCACAGAAAACGTATGGCTCCCTGACAATGACTTTCCCAGAGATGCTTTCGACCATAAGCTTGGCATTGGTCCGGGAATTCGAGTACGCCGATTCAAGGCCAACATCAATAAATAGATTGCCCGACACAGACTTGACCCTGAGTAGGTGATGCAGTGGAAGCCATCCCTCTACATTGCCACTGACGGTCTGGATAATGATATGCCGTGATTGTAGGGAATGGGGAATCTGGCCGCGTGCATTGCTTCTGAGAGACGGTGCAACGACGTTTCCAAAGGTGGTCGTAATCGTCGTCCTTTCCGCGGCATTCAGCTTCAAATCTTCCGCAATTGAGACACTTAGATTGTCTACAGTGAGGGCCAGAGCCTTGATATTGCCGTCGATGGGCGCGTAGAGAATGATGTGAATCGTGACGCAAGGTTCCGGGCCCCCCCTCTCGCACCAATCCACAGTAGAGGGCGTGCTGATCAGGATGTCTTGCTCATCGGATATTTTGATGCTTGTGGCAGCAGTCAGCGTTACGTCTTGGGAGCCATATTCTATTTCAATACGGCCTGTATTTGAATACTCCTCAGACGAGCGAATTTCGAGATGTCCAGAAACTCGTACTGTACGGCCTCCATGACGGCCATTGCTTGCAAGTCTCTGCTCGATGCTCAGGGTGTGTTCGCTGTCGAAGATGATATCTGGCACGTCGAGCTTAGACGTAGATCGAGACGACCAAAGACCTGGCCCGGAAGGGTTTCCCTCGAATCCAATATAATGTTCGTCAGCCATCGTTGAAAGTAAGTATGGCTGGTTCTTGAGCAATGACGGCTGACCTTGGTCATAAAGTGAAGCGGTGGTTGAGGCTCGAGGGAGGTTTCTCAGGAGTCAGAAAGACGAGATAAGGGAGGCAGAGAGTAGAGAATGGTACGTCTGGATGACTTTGATTTAAATAGAGGACGACGTGCTCGAGACTCTGACCCTGATTTGACACACGACAAGAATAGAAGCCGCGGGGTTTTTATGTCTGGACAATAGCAGGGGTCGGCAATGCGCGCCGCAGGCGTGCAAACGCAAGGTGCCAATTGTTCTTCTGTCAGCTGCCTGATCAGTGACAAGACAGCTGAGTTTCACACGATGTGGTGGGACCGGAAAGGCGACCGTCTCTGCATGCCGTGGCCATTCCAGCTCTTTCCGACAATATTGTACGTTCGTCGCGACAAGCAACAAACCGAATACATGTATGTATCAAACTCTCGAACAGGAACCCTTTCTTCTATTCTTGCATCAAACTCCGAACAGGAATCCTTTCTTCTATAATCTGCGTGCAAGCCCATCAGCCAATGTATTTTGGATTGAAGGGGCCTTTTGCTCGTCAATACGACGACGACAAGGCGTCTTAGGTGTTAGACTAAGCTTTTCACGGGTCGTACGAATGCGGTCCGTCACTGTTGAGAGGCGCTAGGCACCATGTTTCCGTTGTATCGCCTCAAAGGCCATGTTGCCAATCGTGCTAGGTTAGGCATATTCTCGATGGCATCGAATCATGGGAATCCTTTGTGACTTGGAGTCGCCTGGCTAACTTGAACTTTCAACTTCAGCCAGCAGAGTACGGAGCCGCCGGATGACGTCAATTGAATCTGACGAACCACCGAGCCGTCGACTCCTACGGAGTACATACCTAGGTACCTACCTACCTACGCACTCCGTGTATGAGGTAGCTATGCACTTACCTGTTCAACAGCCCACGAGCGAGGTTTCTGAATTTTTATGCGTCAATCGTATATAAATCCTAGCCGCCAGGGCCGCTGGAACGCTGAGAAGGTGATCGATTGATGCTGTTAGTGACAGATGATGTACATATTTAGGTAGGTATCTGTACTTTGTAGATGCCGTTGGATAGGGGGCTATGTACATTGCAAAAAGTATTTTTCCTTGGTGGTGGTTCGTGGTGCGCCCGTGGCGGAAGAATGTTTCCGAGTGGAAAAGCGGGCCGTCGATGAATGCTTGCCTTGGCTTGATGCCTGACATTGGCATGTAGAGGTAGACCCGTAGGACCCCCATCTTATCGGGCCAAAAATTTCTGGCGGACCCCCCACCATGCCAAAAGCACCCCGCCTCCCTCCATTATCTTTTCTACCAGTCCTTTTCCTCGACAGCCAAATCCACAACCAGGTGTGCCATTCATCCAGTTGCCGCCTGCATTACCATTCAATTTTGGCCAAAAACTTGTTCGATTATATTTCTGGCCGACCGCGTGCGAGGATCACTCATTGTCGTTGCGCCGTGCCGATTCGCGATTCCAGTGCGTGATTTGTCGTCTTGTCCGAACAGATACGACCATCGTCACGCCGTACCACAACTTTGCGTTTCCTGTCCTCGCACGTTCGTTTCGATTCGGAACCGCCAATATGGCTCCCTCTGCTGCCAAGGAGAAGAGACTCGCTAAGAAGGCTGCGGACGGCAAGCTCAAGGGTGGAAAAGGCGCCAAGGGCAAGAATCAGGAGCCCGAGCTGGATGCCCACGGCAATCCCATCCAGGATGACGCCCCCGCCACCTCTGGCGCGAAACTGGACGAGGTGAAGCGTCTTGCTGAACAGATGGACAAGCACGGCATTTCCGACCGTGTCACAACCGGTGTTTTGTCGTCGACACAAGCGAGCAAGGATGTCAAGATCAACAGCACCAGCTTGGTCTTCCACGGTCGCGTTCTCATTACTGACTCCACCATGGAGTTGTCGTACGGCCGTCGATATGGCCTTCTCGGCGAGAACGGTTGTGGTAAATCTACTCTTCTCAAGGCTATTGCCGCTCGAGAATTCCCCATCCCTGACCACATCGATATCTACCTTTTGAACGAGGGTGCTCCCCCCAGTGAACTCGGCGCCCTGGAATGGGTCGTGACTGAGGCCGAGAACGAGATGGAACGTCTCGACAAGCTCGCCGAAAAGTTGCTGGAAGACGAGGGGCCTGAAAGCCCTGTCTTGGTCGACCTCTACGACGTAAGTAATAAAAGCACGATTTGGTTGGGGTGACGTGAAGTGCGCGTTCGTGCTAACTGGCGTGATGCTATAGCATATGGACAAGATGGACCCCTCCACCTTCGCTACCCGGGCATCTCTCATTTTGACCGGTCTGGGATTCAACAAGAAAACAATTCACAAGAAGACCAAGGACATGTCTGGTGGTTGGCGAATGCGAGTCGCCCTCGCCAAGGCTTTGTTCGTTAAACCTTCTCTCCTCTTGCTGGACGACCCCACGGCCCATTTGGATCTTGAAGCCTGCGTGTGGCTCGAAGAGTATCTGAAGAAGTGGGACCGCACGCTCGTTCTTGTCTCCCACTCGATGGATTTCCTGAACGGTGTGTGCACCAACATGATTGATATGCGTGACACCAAGCTCCTCTACTACGGTGGTAACTACGACTCTTACCACAAGACAAGAGCCGAGAACGAAACGAACCAGATGAAGGCCTACACGAAGCAGCAGGACGAAATTGCCCACATCAAGAAATTCATCGCTAGCGCCGGTACCTACGCCAACTTGGTCAGACAGGCCAAGTCGCGACAGAAGATCCTGGACAAGATGGAGGCGGATGGCTTCATCCAGCCCGTCACTCCTGACAGGGTCTTCACTTTCCGATTCGCCGATGTCGAGAAGCTGCCCCCTCCCGTGCTGTCCTTTGACAACGTGACCTTCTCCTACTCTGGTGAAAAAGCTGATGATCTGTACCGACACCTTGAACTTGGTTTCGACATGGACTCCCGTACTGCTCTGGTCGGCCCCAACGGTGTTGGCAAATCCACTCTTCTCCGCCTCATGACGGGCAAACTGTCACCGACTGACGGCTCTGTCACTCGTCATACTCACTTGAAGCTCGGTCTCTACTCTCAGCACAGTGCTGAGCAGCTGGACCTGACCAAGTCTGCCCTCGACTTTGTTCGTGACAAGTACAAGGACAAGTCCCAAGATTACCAGTACTGGCGTCAGCAGCTTGGGCGATATGGCCTGACTGGCGAATCGCAGACAGCCTTGATGGGCACCTTGTCTGAGGGTCAGAAGAGCAGAATCGTCTTCGCGCTCTTGGCCATTGACGGCCCCAACATGCTGCTCCTCGATGAGCCTACCAACGGTCTCGATATTCCCACTATTGACAGTTTGGCAGATGCCATTAACGCCTTCAGCGGTGGTGTTGTCGTCGTCTCTCACGATTTCAGGTATTTACTCAGAAATTGCTTTCCGTGTTCACGAAATACAAACGAGTCAACTACTAACGTCATTGCTAGACTTTTGGACAAGATTGCCAAACAGATCCTGGTGTGCGAGAACCAGACCATCCGACCTTGGGATAGCACCATTGGTGCGTACAAGGACTACTTGCGTAAGAAGATGATTAGCTCTGGTGCCGTGTAAAGCGGCTGTAAAAATTGTGGAACATGGGGATAAACAATTAGGAAAACACGAAAACTTGGGTATAGACTGGAACAAACGAAAAAGGGGGGCTTCAGTGACGCGTGGCAGCAATGTCCATCAGGGATGATGCGGCCGGGAATTTCAGAAGGCCGTGCCGTCGTGTAGGAAGGGCTGCGGCCCCTCGTGGATATGGCACTCATGACCGGACGCTTGTACGGGATAGACTTTTTTTTTAAACACTTTTTGCAATGATTTGCTGTTTCGTGATGAACTGTTGTCGCGCGTTTCAAGCACATGACTTGAGCATGCACGAGTCTTTTTTTCATGCAATCCTATTTCGTGTGACCGTGAGTGGCCGTGAATGCATACCTGTCCTAGCAAACGACCTTTGTCAAGACGATGGCAACTTTTCTTCAGTTGTGTGTGAGCAATCGAAGATGAAGCCGGTTTCAAAAACTGTTACATATCTGAGAAACAGTTTACACGTGTAACCAGACGTACTGATTCCTTAGTGGTCGGCGTTCCCATTCCGTGCTCAAAGACAAGCGATGATAAGCTTGCTGCTTGATACCTATGTACAGTATGTACTCCATTGGACTGTTGTCTACGTTACATACCTAGGTAGGTAGGTACCTCTACCTACAATACCTCCTACCTATGTACCTATGTCCTATGTGCATACCTCCATTGTACCTTGACTCCGTACATACTCCGTAGGACTCAGGAGGTCCTCAAGTTCTGGCAAATTAGCTTCAACTATGTAATTAGACTTTAGAGAGTACATTGTTCACGTTTCCGGGTTCCGTCCAGCCCATGGATGTTACCGAAGTCCATGGAGAAGCCTCGTCGACCATTAATCAAGAGCAGACGGGGTAAAAAATTAACAAAAAGTTTGATGAAGTTACTCTCGTGTCTTTTCATGTCAAGCCATGATGAGTATCAAGTTTCAATCAATCATTTCATATAATGTTTAGGTATGATTCTGTCCAGTGTCACCTGTGTGTTCTGCTCAAGCTTCATCATTAAGCGCGACGCTAAAAACACCAGCCGCGAAACAAACTTCTCGGATGGCCGCAGAAGCTTCTCTTCCTCCGCAGAAAAGCGCGCATTAAAAGATCAACAATGTGAGCTCTAACCGAAAGGCAATGGATTGGAAGCATGAAACTTTAGGTGTCTGTCATCCAGTGTCATCATGTCATGATGAGATTCATGCGAACCCTCGTTCAGATGAACGTGTTGGATGGATCACCGAGAGCAAATCAGAGGCCAAGGCTGGGTTTAAAATACGCGCGTTGTTGCTGGAAAAAAAGGCATCAGGGATCGCCCCGTACGGGCTGAGCACGGGCGGTGATTGGCCGATGGGAACTTTTTTTCCCGGAGCGGTGGCTCCCGGGTGCAATGTGGCCAGGGCAGAGCGGCGGTGATGGATGGGGTAGGACGGGGTGGAACTTGGAAGACAAAGCTGCAAGCGGGCTTCTGGATGTTCTGGAGACTGGCAGTCGAGAATCGAGATGTTTGTGCATCGTGAATCGGTGATGGGCCATGGCATGTATGATGTAGGTTACATACATACCTACTACATAGATACATACATAGTAGTAATGGTGGTGGTGGTGGCGGTAAGACGAGGCAGGTCCTAATGCAGGTGTACGGAGTACGGAGTAAAGTACCGGGGGCGAGCCGGCTCACAAAAGTCTCACGGTCTCTAGTCTCTAGACTCTCACCCATGTAAGCTTGAAGCTGCAGCGAGGCCAACACACCAAAACGGGCTGGTGGGCGGCTGCAACATCGTCCGCCATCACCGACTCGGCTTCCCTCTGGCTGGACAGGGCCTCATGGCGGAAACCTGCGAGCGGATCTTGTGATGGCGCTGGCTCGTTTGTCTCCCGCAACTTGCAAGTCACCCTTTTCCCATTGCGCATTCCTCCACGTTTCCTCCATGGCCCATCCCAATCCTGCCTCCCACAACACCCCAAAACACGTTATCCAGCCTTCCACCGTCGTTTTCCCCCTTCCCCCCTCGCTCAATCCGCCCGCTCTGGCTCATTCGCACCAGGCTTGAACCCACCGACCCATCGCCGAGTCGCCGACCGTGACGAAGTTGAATGAAACCACTGAGACCTTGCGCCCCGGACATCTCCCTGCGGAGCGCGACAAACGCGTGCTTGACGGCGACGCACAACGCCAAGGAGGACACCACGAGCGCTGTCGTCGCTGTCGTCGCTGTTGTCCCGCATCCTGAATCTACTCCTTCATCTTCACTTCCCGTCTCGTTGACGCGGCTGTCGGCGCTCATTGTCGGCTTTGTCTGCGTGTGTCACGTTCATGGATCGGCACAACAGCAACCGCGGCGTGCGGCGGCGTGATGATGATGGGCCGCAGCGCGAGCAGCTGGAACAGGAACAACATGAGCAACTCGTGGCGCCCAGCAGCTCCTCCACCAACGCCCATGCCTACTTTCGCCTACGCTCGCCAACCCGCTCCGCTCGCACTGATTTGCATCGAGAATTGCAACATCCTCCCTTTGCATCTCCTGGCAGTGGCGATGCAAACCAGTCCGCCCGCGGCCATCATCACCACCACCATCAGAACCATCAGAACCATCACCATCACCCCTCGCCCGCCTCGTCGATCCTCCATTCGCCTCCTCGCCCGCCGCTGCACCACGAAATACCTCTTCACCACCACGCGAATCACTATCACCAGGAGCATCGCAGCCTCACTCGTGGCCCGTCTGCCTCCATCGTTGATCTCGGTCCGGCGTCCATCATGGCGCCGTCTCCGCCAATCCCAGCTGGCGGCGCTGGCGCTCCGACTCCATCACTGCTGCCGCCGCCATCGTCCTCGTCTTCGTCGTCGTCGATAGCCAACAAGCATAATCATCTCCAGGGCCCGTCGTCGGCATCGTCTGGCTACTATCCGCCTCACGCGGCGTCAGAATCCCATCTGCGCACGCGCGAACAAGGCGTCTCAGGACGAGTCTACGACCCCACGACCGACACCACCAAGGAACGCAGGGTATCCGACGCCTGGCACAACGCGCCCCAGAACTCCACGCCAAAGGTGAGCACCGCACCAATCCACTTCTTTTTTTCCCTTCTTTGACTCGTGCACGGCATTCATTGGCTTCTTTCTTCCCCGTTTGCATCTCCCAACACAAGCAGCTCATCTTTCTTTGATCGTTCTTTACCGAGGCCTCTGTGGACTTTGGCTGCATCATTTTTCGCCGTGGCCCATCTCTGCCTTTGACCCTGTAGCAGTACATAGCAACACTCTTACACGCCCTCTTTTTATCACTTCGTTCTACCCAACTTTCCCAACTCTCCCTTGCTACCCGCCCCCCATCGTCATCGCAAGGAAATCATCAACGTCACCTGACTATCCTTGTTGGCTCCGTGCCAACAAGCCAGTTCTGCTTTGCTTGCCTGGTCCCACTCATCTCTCTCTCATCTGAAAGTTGTCATTGCCAACATCTGAAAAGTATCATGGACGCAATTCGTCATGAATTTGGCGCTCTTTGATCAACACATGAAAAATTAACAACCGGAACCCTTTTGCAGGCACGCGAACCTTATCACCACGACCGCACACCGGCCGACCATCATCAGCCATCACCATACTACCCTCCCAACCAAAACGGCAAGTACACGTCGCCCAGACAATCATACGCCAGGTCTAGAAGCCCGCGTTCTCAGTCACGCCAGGATCTGCCTGCCGAGTCTCAGAGCCCTCCGAGTCGCTCATCTCACATGGCATCACCTTCTCAAAGGCGGGCACATGGGTCTGCCATGAACACGACACCAAGCGGTATTTCAGCTGTGCCAGCTGCCAGCAACGCTGACCTTCGAGTGGCTTCGCCTTCGAAGCCTGCCGCCTTGTCAGCCACCAATGTAAGATGTCGGCCCCAGTTTCTTTCTTTCGATTTCCAATTTTGACCTCTTTTGCCCATCTGCATCCCCTGGTCTGATTTCGCATCACTCTCCTTTCCCGTCTACACTTTCAATAAAGGCGAGCAGTGGAGAAACGCTTGCGGGACCGACATATACTGACTGCCTCAAACCAGACCCCCAGCCGACCTGCTGATCCCATGTCGTTTTCCAATATTCTCTCCAGCGCTGAGCCTGCTCCGAAGCCGATTACAGAACGTAGCGCTCCCATTCCCACTCCTCTCGAAGCAGCTTCCGAAGCAGCACCTAAGGTAGATCAGGAGAAGAAAGAGGACCAGGCGCAGGCACAAGAGCAGCAGCAGGAGTTGAAACGTGAAAAAAAACAGACAGAGCAGGCGCCGGATGTGGATACAGAAGTCGAAGCTGAACATGTGGAAGACCTCGGGCCAGTATCCCTGCCAATCAGAAAAGTAGAGCCGATTGCCAAGAAAAAGCCCGCCCGACGTGCAGCTAAAGGTCGTACTATGGACATAATCAGGGAAGCTGAAGCTCCGAAGAGCAAACGTCGATCTCCCATCAAGAGAGAGTCCCCGCAGCCTCGATCGGCAACCAAGCGTCAAGCCAATGGACAGCCCAAGGTTGGCACATCGTGGTCTAACGAAATGGAGAAGAAGATCGACGTCTGCGAAGACGACATTGACCAAGATGCTGCGATGTTTGATCCTGCCGAGTTTGATGAGCAAGAGTACAAAGATCGTGCCCAAAAACGCCGACGTCTCATGACAAATTTCGATGCTGAGCAAGGTCGCCTCCGCCGCGAGGAGTACGCTAAATCCGCCAGTAAAAAGCTCGTCCTTCATTCCGAACTCGGCAAGCGACGCTACGATGACGTTTTCTACGACCATGCACTCAGTGAAGTTCGCGAGCAAGAGTTGTTTGCCGAAAAGGAGCGGAAGAAGGACATGCAACGCAAAAGACGTCGCGAAAAGTCCATGGCTGTCACCATTGAGCAAAAGGAAGCCGCCCTTGCACGGGCCTTGGCTGCCGAGGATGAGGCCGAGCGCCAGAAGCATCTGCGTGATGCCGAACGTGCCAATAAAAAGGCCCAGCAGACGAAGCTGATTCTTCAAAAGGGCATCAAGGGTCCTGCTCGCAATCTCGAGCTGACTCTGGATGGTGGTGCCATGTCCAGCTTCCTGGCCTCTGATGCCGACACGCCGAAGAAGAGCAAGGGCAAAGGAACCCGTCTCAAGAAGACGAGAGAGCAAAAGAAGGCCGAAAAGGAATCCGCGGAAGCTGCACAAGCTGCATTGGACGCTGGCAAAGAACTGCCCCCCAAGGAGGAGAGCAAAGTGCGCATCAAGATCAAGGGTCGTTCCAAGGACAAAGATAAGGATAAGGATAAGGACAAGGACAAGGACAAGGAAAAGGAAAAGGAAAAGGAAAAGGACAAGGACAAGGGCAAGGACAAGGGCAAAGACAAGGGCAAGGACAAGGGCAAGGAGAAAGAAAAGGACTACAAGGACGGCGAAAACGTCAAAGTGGCCAAGGATGTGGGCAAGGAGACAAAGGATGACGCCAGTGACTTGGATAAGAGATTCAGCTCCAAGGGCTACAACCAAATTTACGAACAAATTTGGAGGGACATGGCTCGGAAAGATGTCAACAAGACATTCAAGCTGGCGATGGAATCGCACGGAACCAAGGCATCGAATCTCAAGAAGACTGCTATTCTGGCCTCCAAGGAAGCCAAGCGGTGGCAGTTGCGTACAAACAAGGGCACCAAGGACCTGCAGGCCCGTGCCAAGCGAGTCATGCGCGACATGATGGGCTTTTGGAAGCGCAACGAACGAGAAGAGCGAGACCTGCGCAAGGCGGCCGAGAAGCAGGAAATTGAGAATGCCCGGCGGGAAGAAGCCGATCGAGAAGCTGCTCGACAGAAGAGAAAACTCAACTTCCTCATCTCCCAGACCGAACTTTACTCTCACTTTATTGGCAAGAAAATCAAGACTGATGAAGTGGAGCGAAGCACCGACAACCCGGACATCCAGCAGCCCGCCCACGCAATGAGCCACAACAAGCTCGACGTGGCTGAGCCCGCTGGGCCTGTTGGGGACAGGGTGACCGACTTTGATAAGCTGGACTTTGACAATGCAGACGAGACGCAGCTTCGCGCAGCCGCCATGGCCAACGCACAAAACGCCATTGCGGAAGCCCAAAAGAAGGCTCGCCAGTTCAACAACGAAGCCGACCTGGACATGGATGAAGAAGGCGAAATGAATTTCCAGAACCCCACGGGCCTGGGTGAAATGGATGTCGAACAGCCCAAGCTCATCAATGCTCAGCTCAAGGAGTACCAGCTCAAGGGCCTCAACTGGCTGGTCAACCTGTACGAACAAGGCATCAACGGTATTTTGGCCGACGAGATGGGTCTGGGAAAGACGGTTCAGTCCATTTCCGTCATGGCTTATCTGGCAGAGAAGCATGACATCTGGGGCCCCTTCTTGGTCGTTGCACCCGCATCCACTTTGCACAATTGGCAACAGGAGATTGCCAAATTCGTTCCCGAATTCAAAATTCTGCCCTACTGGGGTAGTGCTCCTGACCGAAAGGTGCTGCGCAAGTTCTGGGACCGTAAGCACCTCACGTATCGAAAGGACGCCGCGTTCCACGTCTGCGTCACGTCGTATCAGCTGGTCGTGTCTGATGTGGCCTACTTTCAGAAGATGCGGTGGCAGTACATGATTCTGGATGAAGCTCAGGCCATCAAGAGCTCGCAAAGCTCTCGATGGAAATCTCTTCTGGGGTTCCATTGCCGAAACAGACTTTTGCTCACTGGTACGCCCATCCAGAACAACATGCAAGAACTCTGGGCACTGCTGCATTTCATCATGCCGTCTCTATTTGACTCGCATGATGAATTCAGCGAATGGTTTTCCAAGGATATTGAGTCTCATGCGCAGAGCAATACGAAGCTAAATGAGGACCAGCTGAAGCGTCTGCACATGATTCTGAAGCCGTTTATGCTCCGTCGTGTCAAAAAGCACGTGCAGAAGGAGCTCGGTGACAAGATCGAGCTGGACATCTTTTGCAACCTCACTTACAGACAGCGAGCGTACTACTCGAGTCTCCGCAACCAGATCAACTTTATGGACCTTGTCGAAAAGGCGACCATGGGTGACGAGCAAGATTCAGGTCATCTGATGAATCTGGTGATGCAGTTCCGAAAAGTGTGCAACCATCCGGACCTGTTTGAGCGTGCGGAAGTCACATCACCGTTTTCGTTTGGCCACTTTGCCGAGACGGCATCGTTTGTTCGGGAAGGCAACATGGTGTCGGTGGGATACTCGACCCGGAGCTTGATCAAATTCGAGCTGCCATCACTTGTTTGGGCGCAGGATGGCCGTCTGAACCGGCCCTCGAGCTCGAATGCGGCTGCTGGCTGGCGAAACAAGTATCTTGACCACATGATGAACATTTGGACACCTGAGCACGTCCAGGAGAATGCTCAGGGCTCCAAGGGATTCTCTTGGCTTCGCTTCGCGGATGTATCGCCGGCTGATGTGTACAGGGCCACGCACGAGGGGCTGTTCAACCGTGCGTGCCGCGAGCTGCAGAAGAAGGACAGGCTGGGACGCATGTCCGTGATTTACGACGACGAGGACCAGAGTATGGCATTCACACCGGCACATGCGCTATTCCAAGTACAGGCTCGGTCGAATCGACGTCCGCTGGCGGAGGCGATGTCAGAGGGCATTCTCAGCAGGCTCATGAATGTCGCTCGGGAGACGTACGATGACTCGAGCATGAGCAGACTCGATATCGCTGGGCGACCTCGTGCCTCGGCGCCACCTATCGAGGTGTCGTGCAACAGCATCAGCTCAGTCAGAGAGCGACAAGAAACCTTGTTCAACAATTATATTCGCCAAGCGCTGTACGGGCCGACGTCAGTGGAACAGACGGCTCTCATTGAAAACAGAGTGCCTCTGGAACTGTACCCGCAGCAAAGCGTTTTGCCCAAACCCGACAGTGAGAGGAAGCGATTTACCAACGTGGTGGTGCCATCCATGAGGACGTTTGTCACGGACAGCGGCAAGCTCGCCAAGCTGGATGAGCTTCTCTTCAAGCTCAAGAACGAGGGCCACCGGGTATTGCTCTACTTCCAGATGACCAAGATGATTGACATGATGGAAGAATACTTGACATATCGCAATTACAAGTACTGCCGACTGGACGGCTCGACCAAGCTAGAAGACCGTCGTGACACGGTGCATGATTTCCAGACGCGTCCTGAAATCTTTATCTTCTTGCTGTCTACGCGTGCCGGTGGGCTGGGCATCAACCTGACGTCTGCCGACACGGTCATCTTTTACGATTCCGACTGGAACCCAACCATTGACTCGCAGGCCATGGATCGAGCTCACAGACTGGGTCAGACGAAGCAGGTCACAGTGTACCGTCTCATCACGCGGGGCACCATTGAAGAACGAATCCGCATGCGCGCCCTGCAAAAAGAAGAAGTACAGCGCGTGGTCATCCAAGGTGGTGGTGCTAGCGTTGACTTTTCCGGCCGCCGCGCTCCCGAAAACCGTAACCGCGATATTGCCATGTGGTTGGCTGATGATGAGCAGGCTGAGATGATTGAGAGGCGTGAAAAGGAGCTTCTGGAATCTGGGGAGTATGATAAGCAGAAGAAGAAGGGTGGTGCAAAGCGGAGGCAGAAGACTGGAGATGCTTCTGCTAGCTTGGATGACATGTACCACGAGGGTAAGAATCTTCTTCACAAATAGTGTTTCAAATTTTCAACATGTGAAAGTATACTAACCTATACGAATGAATCTAGGCGAGGGTCATTTCGACGATGGCAGTAAAGGACTCCCCTCAGGGACAGCCACCCCTGGCGATGGTGACGTCAAGGGCAAGCGACGAGGAAAGACGGTGGGCAAACGAGCCAAGACGGCTAAGCAGCGGCTTGCTGTTGCAGATGGCATTGCTGATGAATAACGGGCATTTGTATGTCATGGGCAAGGACAACCAAGCCGTGTTTTCTTTTTTTCCTTTTTTTTCTTGTTCTACTTCTGTTGGATTCGCAAAGGGAAAGCAAATGAAATCATTTGCTTTCCCTTTGCGAATCCAACAACTTCTTTAGTTTTGTTTTGTTTCTGGTCTTCGGGAGGCCTGAAGGGCAGGGCGCATGGGCCAAATGTTTGTATGTGTCTGTTGTTTCTTGTTCTTTGCCTTGTCTTTCCTTTTGTTGTACGGTTTTTTTTTTTTTTAACCTCTTATTCACGCTTCACTGTTGATTGTCTACATGTTCTTGAATGTCAGGCGGCGACGGCCTGCCGTTACTGTTGTCAAAGAAAGGGGATGTTGTCAATATCTGGATGGGCTTTTTGCGGAGGTTTACGCGAAATGTGTAGGCCATCGTGGGAGATCTACGGTCCGCGACGGCAAGCTAGTAAATCGTGACTAAGAAACGGCAATGGAAAAATAGAAAAAGGGCGAGGGGGGTCCAGGGAGTTGGATTGATATACTGTATCATTAGCTAGGTATGTAGTGTTTTGATAGAATGGGCAATAAGGAATGTCTGTGTGGTTGCACTGCGAGCCTCGAGGTATGCATGTACGGATAACAGGTAGGTACCTACCTAACCTAATGTACCTAGGGAGTCAGGGACCTACTTCTGCGGGCTGGGTCTGCAGCTCAGTGAGCAGTGTACCTAAGTCTTAAGAAGTCCGTTGATGAAGCTGTGAGGTTGTTGCATCGTGTACTCTGTATGGCATGGCCATGTACACTTATAAGTTATAAGTCATTTATAATAAATACATATGTACATACATGCTGAGTCTACAGGAACTAGAACAGGAAGCACATAGTGAATCCGAGACTGTGCATCATACATACGGCGTGGACCACATTCGCATAAACTATACACTGGAGATACATAAAAGTAAGACAGCAAGACAGCAAGACAGTAAAAAAGTACACGATGATGAATCTTTGAGGCCGTCGCTTCACATAAACGTCCTGTCCATACCGCAGTCGCTGCTCCATCTCTCCCAGCTTAGGTAGGTAGGTACCTAAGCTTCCCGCTCCCCCGTCCATATATCCATATATCCCCGTCCACAGCCGCAGCCAGAGCCCTCAGCCATATGCTCACTGAGGCCTCTCTCCCTTATAAGATGCATATCCGTTCGCCCACGGTGACAAGGGAAGCCAGGGAAGCGCTTCCGCAGCACGGGTAAGGAGCCCACCCTTATGCTTAACGGGGTAACCATGCTGAGGGGGCGGGATGGCCATCGCAGAGAGGGGCAAGCTGAGGAGGAGAGTTGAGAGGAGCATTTTCGTAATTCTGCTTTTCTTTTTGGCGATGAATTGTTTTGGTGGGTAAGCTTGTATGTATGCTTTTTTTTTTGTTTTTGTTTTTTTTTGGTGTTTTTTGTCTTCTTGGTCTTGACTCCTGCTTTTGGAGTTTTTATTGCGGTTGGCGGTTGGCGGTTGGTTGGGTGAGATTTGAACCAGATTGTTTGAGAAGGCGTTGCAGATGCCGCAGTGGGTAAGGGGACAAAGATAGGTAGGTATGCAATGATGGGTATAAATAATAAGAAGGAAGGGCGAGGGATCGAGGGTGTTTTTATACATACCTACCTACCTACCTAATAAGTACAGCCTACAGGGAAGCCTTTCTACTGCATCTGCATTGGATGGAATGTGTATTGGACAATGCGTACCTACAGTAGCCTGCCTGCCTGCCTACCTACCTACCAGGTACGAAACAAATGAACTCCTCCTTTTTCATCATCTTGACACTGCTCTGTTTAAGTTACTGGACTCATGTCAACCAATGGGTGCATTATTACGGAGTATGCAGGACTGTTTCTGGCTTTGTGGCGTCGAGTAAGGGCTGCGAACTTGGATACAGGGCGCCGGTCCTTACGATTGTACTTTTCTCAACCATGTGCCCAATTTTTTCTCCTTTCTGATAAAAAAAACAAAAACAAGGCACGAGTCCATATAGATATTCCATACTGTAACGTGCTAAGTGTCATGTTCCCCACGGGGCCACGATTCTTCTGGAAGATGCTGGTGCGTCCAGTTAACGGGAAGAAATGACTCGTCCGTTCGCCATAAGAGGCCGCTCTTTGGCCCGGGCGGCAGCATGTCGAGTCCGATCCGGCGGTACCTAGTAGGTAGGCAACACGCTCTTTTTTTTTTTTTTTTTGTTTTCCCTGCTCTGCTCTGTCTGTTGGAGACTGGACTCCGACTGGAGTGATGAATGTATTATAATTTATGTGCCATTGTACATACAAGGATGGACTGTTCTCGGCTTTGAGGCGCCGCCATGTGACTCGTGAGTCGTGAGCAGTGTTGTCCAACTATCTACGGATGTAGACGGAGCGGTAGAAGTAGATAGATGTAGCCTACATCTATCTACCTATTAGTGGGTCCTTTCTGTCCTCTATCTATCTACGAAAATCTATCTACGTAGACGAAATAGTAGAAATAGTAGACCACCCCGGTAGACCATCCCCACGGACCCCACCCTCGTGCGTTTGTGCTCTGTGATTTGTCGGTCGATTCGCGCAATGTCTGCTGAGTGTGAGAGGACGTTTTCTTCCGCAGGCACAATGGTCGATTCATCAAAGCGATCTCGACTGGACGCAAGTACAATCGCTGTCACTCAGACTTAGAGATCCTGGCTAAGGGCTGGTCTGGTCAAGGATGAATATGATGGGCTGTTACACAAGATGGACGATGACTCTGAGATGGCTGAGGCAATGAGTAAATTGGTGATCGACGAAATAGCTGAAGCAATAGATGACGATTAAATCTTACATAGTCATAATTGAATGAAGGGCTAATAGCAAGTTGAATTTGATTGACAACGAGCCTTCCTGCATCGCTTTAGACTAACCTTTTACTTGCGCTTGACGAGGAGTAAACCATTTACTGTCTGAATTGGCTCAAAATAGAAATACATACCAACAATTGCCTTCGTGACAAAGAGCTACATTGCACTTATCCCAACGGTATTTCAATTTGCGGCTGCCTAATTGCCACGCCAAAAACCGAACTTCCCCTGTTTCCAGCTCTATGACTGCAATTACCCAAAGACTGTAGAGTACAGATTGAGCATTTTGAAGCTCTCCAATGCTCCATGTGATGTACATAATCCAAGTCGTAGGCTGCAGCCTGCTGACAGACTGTCGTCAATGGGCCAGAGGTATGTCTCTGTCCAAACAATTTGGGAAAACGTGCTTAGTCAGGGACCAACCCATCTATCTACAATGATCTATGTCATCTACATTCATCTACATGTAGCCTACATCTATCTATCTGAGATAGGCGTGATGACTAATCATCTACATTTTGCGCGGGTAGATAGATGTAGATAGATGTAGATAGATGGACAACACTGGTCTCGAGCACCTGACCCTCTCGCGGGCCAATCATCTTCGAGACGAAGTTTTGAGACAGTCAGGTAAGCAATGAACGTATTTCAAAACGTCTTCAAAACGTCAATTCAAATT
>SRQH01000559.1:0-18442 GCA_018360345.1 Claviceps sp. LM84 group G4 | reverse complement strand
TTTTGACATTTTAAATGGCTAGATTGCGAAAAAGTGAAATAAATAGGTGTGGTGATCCAAAATGGGTCCAATTTGGCGTTTCGCGTTATTCACTTGGTGGGGCTGTATGTACATTAGGTACCTACAGTACCTGCTGGGCCATGCCGTGAACGGTGACACGGCGAGGACTTGCTCTGCGAGCTAAGATCGTAGTTGTCACGATTCTCGAACACCGAACAGACTGGAAACTACCTACCTAGGTAGGTAAAATATGCTAAAAAAGATTCTTGCGTCTTTTTCATCACACTCATCTCTTCTCCTCCTTCTCCAGAGTCCAGACTAATAAGACTCTCAATCGTGACCACCGATGACCGCAGTGCCGCACCCTGTCAGTGGGGCCTCGCCCACTGTAAGCTTATCTTATCCGACCAAGGTACATATGTACAAGGGTGCATGTGGCGCGCGCCCGCGCGACGCAACATGCAACATGATTTTTTTTCTCAAAGCCTCCATCACCAAACTGTTTACCAGCCCTTGATACCACCATTGCGCCAGAACCGATCTCATTCTCTCTACCCGGAAAAACCGACGCCTGGAGCCATACTCCTAAATCTTGAGACAAAGGAATAAAGGAACACGAAAAAACAATTCACAGCCATGGCCGCCATTGGCCCCGAAGCGGCGCAAATGCCGTTCATAAAAAATCTCGCCTCGAGCGGTTAGTAGTCTTGCCCTCCATGCCATGCAAAACACCCAACAATGACAACTCCATGGAATAAAAAAGAAAGCAGCATACATGGGCAGTTTCGCCAAGAAACCCCAAACAGAATCCTAGCTGACTCATTCTAGACCGCAAACTCCGAACCCAATCCCTCACAACCCTCCAGTCCTTCCTCTCCACCAAACCCAACCTCTCTCTCCCCGAAGCCCTCAAACTCTGGACAGGCCTCTACTACGCCCTCTGGATGACCGACCGACCCCGTCCTCAGCAAGCCCTCGCCACGGAACTCGCCTCCCTGTCCTTCTCCCTACCCCCCTCATCGCAAGCGCCCTTCCTCATCGCCTTTTGGCAGATCCTCTCCAAACAATGGACCCATATCGATGCGCTCCGCATGGACAAGTTCTTGCTGCTCGTACGGCGCGTTTTTGCCGCGCATGTGCGCTGTGCGCGCGAGAGCCGCTGGACGGGGAGCCAGGTCGATAAGCTGCTGGAGATATTGGAACACGAGTGCTTTGATGCGCAGGAGCGGGGGGATGTAGCTTTGGGGCTGAGACTGCATGTGCTGGATCTTTGGGTGGATGAGATGGAGAGGGAGCATGCGCTGGGGGATAAGGCCGGGGATCTTGGGAGCGAGATGCAGGCGTCGAGAGGGGATTTTGTGCGGAGAGTGGGCGATGTGGTGGAGACACTGAGGAGGAGTCCGGTTCGGAGCGTGAGGGCGAGGGCTGAGGAGAGTTTTGCAGATCCACGGCTGCCGTGGGCGGTGTCGCAGGGGGAAGAGGGGGATGAGGAGGAAGCTGAGAATGAGGAGGAAGATGGATGGGGGGGGATTGAGGATTAGCATGGGTCTTTCTAAAGAAATGAATTGCATGTCTTCTTGTTGCTTCGAGGAGGGAACGTGTTTGTCTTTGTTTGCTTTTTTGTCTGGGCCGTTGGCCTACTCGTTTATGACTGGACGGGATATCTTGCAGTTTGGTGTCATGGATACCATCCGACAGCACAGTCGTCACTAAAAGCGCAATTTTCAATTTCATGTTATCGCTGCTTCACTTACAAGCACGCAAAGTGGTGCCGCTTTCAAGTTGATCTTCATTGCAAGCGCACCTCATTTACGCCGCCATAACACTATGTGTATTCCACTGTGTACCTCACATTGCCCATCTCTCAGCTTCTACATGTAATTTTGGGAACCCAAGCAAAAACCCCATCCCGTAGAACTTGGTTAATAAAGAAAAGTAATCCGCTCCAAGTCACCAGCGCCCCGTCATTCCTTGTTTGAGGGACTAGAAAGAGACAGCAAGAACACAAGAGCGCCAACGCAAAAGTAAATAAGAAAAAAGCCTATACACCATCGCTAGCTGGATCTCCTTAATCAAACAAACGTCATCAACGAGATTGGTATATTCCTGTGACATGCGTCAAACGCCAGGCGCAAAAGAAAGTCAAGGGGGTTAGTTAATGGGACAAAATGTGCAAAAGGGGTAAATGACCAAATGGACAGAAAGTGCCAGAAAAGGCACAAGCAGGCTAAACGACAAAACAACAGCAAAATTCGTAAAGAACCCGCAAAGAACACCCCGATACCCTCCCTCCATGTCATGTCATCTCATCTCACCCGCTCATCCCCCTCCATACTCTCATCCACCCACAACCTCACCGTCTCGTATCCATCTCCAGAATCCATACTCCGCGCCTCCCTCGCCTTCTCCTTGGCAAGCCTCGCCCTTCGCCACGCCGCCCACTTGGCCCTCTGCTCCGGTCCCGGCTCCGGCCCCCCTCCCATGCCTATGCCCCTTTTACGCAACCTCCTCCAGTGCTGCCGTCTCTTGGCCGGCGGGACCTGCTCCACGGCTATATCCTGAATAGATCGTCCCCGTACCGCGTCCTCCACATCCGCCCACCAGTCTTGTACGTCTTCCGAAATCCAGTCCAGGGCTTTGCGAGCCCGTCCCCCTGTGGTCCACTGGTCGAGTTTGATGGGGAGTGCCCAGCCGGGAGTGGGATCATCGTAGGAGTACACGCAGGTTCGGGTGGATACGCAGGTCGAGGGCCGGCAGTAGACCGCGCAGAGAGAGGATTCGGCCACGGGCCAGAGGAGGAGGAGGAGGAGAATGAGGCCTAGCCAGGTAAGTCGCAGGGGATGCAGGCTGTGCCAGAGGTGTGGCTTGGAGAGGTGGGAATATGTCGCGCGTGAGTTATGTGAAGCTGGTTTGAAGAGGGAGAACTGGTCCTGGTCGTCGTGTTCGATCTTTACCTTGAAAGACTTTTGCTGCTGCTTCTGCTGATGTTGTTTTGCTGCGGAGCGCTTCTCAGAGGATTGAGGTTTCTTGTCTGCCACGTGGGCGATTTGTCCTTCTAAGCTCTCGATACTCATTCTGGCTTCGCGGGTGTTGTTGGACAGGCTCGAGCGGACGGTGTTGTCTAGTCTCAAGACATGAGTTGACTGACTCTCTGACTCGCCTTCTTCTTTTGCTTCTACATTCTTCTTCTTTGTCTCCCCCTCATCCCAAGCGTCACTGCCTGCCGATTCTTGCTTCACCTCATCGCCCACTTTCAGGGGCTTCTGTTCCAGAAGCTCCTTAATCTTCTGGGATGCAGCATTCTGCCCCGTCATCATCTGCTCCAGATCATCTACTGTAAAGTCATCAATGTTGTGTTGGCGCTGCAATTCGCGTAAATCATCCTTGGCAGAGGGGGGCTTGGCCGAGTTCTTCAATGGCGGCCTTTCTCGGGAACCCGACCGTGAGCGGGACTTTTTTTTCTTCGCAGCAGCAGCAGCAGCAGCAGCAGCAGCAGAAGAAGAAGAGGAGGAAGAAGAAGCGGCTTCGACAGATGCTGTTTTGGAACTCCCTGCCTCTACTTCCTCATTCTGCTTGCGACTTTTCGCACCAGATTTCAAAGTCGTGTCTTCGTCTTTGCTTTTCCGTCCCGAACTCGTGGTCTTATCGCGAATTGACGTGGGAGCTGCAGAATCAGAGGCTTTCCGCGATCTGGTCTTTTTCATATCGTCCTCCCTTTCTTGCTGCTCCTTGAGCTTCTCCTTGAACGGCTTCACTGTGCCCTTCTCTTCTTGATGGCCGTCGCCGTTCGTGAGGGCAGGCCTTTCTGTTGCAGGCGTTTCAATGTACGCACCCGTGACCTTGGGCGTTAGGATAGTGACAAAATCATGCTTTTGGGGCTTGGGCGTCACTTCAGCCAGACCATCACCATTACCATCCTTCTCCTCTCTTCCTCGCTCTGCGGGGTCGGCCTCGTTGTCGTCCGAGTCAGATGCGATAGACGGCGCACGCATCGACCCTCGCTCCGACTGATTATCTGCCAGCGCAAAAAGTTTCTCCTCGGCCTCGATCCGAGCCGTGGGATCCGACTCTGAATGGACGCTTGACGGCTTGCTCTTGACTGACTCTGTCGAGTTGGTGCGTGGTAGGCCAGCGAACCCGACTGACTGGTTGTCGAGGTGCCCGTCTTTCATCCTCATGTTCAATCCATTGGTCTTACCACCGCTCAGGTTTGGCTTGAAAGATTTTGGATGAAAGTTGGAAGTGGAGGAGTGGGTGATGGAGGAGCACGGCTTGGAGGAGTTGAAGTTGGAAGGGAGGTTGGACTTGGGTTTGGGGTCGGGGTCGGGGTCGGTATTCGAGTTAGAATTCGAGCCGAGCGTCGACTTTTGGCCTAGCAAACTGGACTTGGCTGTCGATGACTTAAATGAGGGCTCTCGCAAGGTCATTCGTGTTCTCGTCGCCGGTGCTTCAACTGTTTGAGTCGCTGGAGCCGGTTCAGGTGCCGGACTGGCACTGGCAGCCCTTGCCAGTCGTCGAAGTAAATCTCGCTCATCCGTGATACCTTGTTTCACGTTCGCGTCTGCTGCGCTGCCTGATGCTCTGTCCTTCCCCCTGTCCCAGGCGGGCTTCATGTTTTCTACTGTCTTGCCGCCGCCGCCGCCGCCGCCGCCATGATTCCTGTAAATAGTGACGGGCGTGTCGGGAATTTGCTCCCCTTCGTCTGCCCCGAACTTCGACATGTATCGTGCGGCAAGCCCTGCGATCCCACCATCTATTCCTTTACCTTTAGGGCCTCTGGGATGGGATTGCTTTGGAGTTTCCGCTATCGCAGGTCGAGCCATGGCATTCTGCTCTTTGATCTCGGCGAGGCGTATGTCCGCGAGTTGTCGTTTCGTCAGCCCGGCCGTTTCCAGCTGTCTAATGTTGTCCAGCTTGTCGTTCTTCTTCGGTCTTGGCTGGCCATGATTGGGGACCATCGCGGCATCCGTAGCATGACGTTCTTCATTACTTCTGATATTCTGCCTCTCCTGCCGTAGTTTTGCCAGGTTCCTGAGGCCGGAAAGGTCAGCGGTGTTATCAACGCCATGCTCCACTTCATCTTCCTGAATTTCAAAAATTCGCGTATTGCTGCGTTCAGGACTCCTGACTCCTCTGACAGCAGGCGATCGGGCTCTGATGTCGTTGATGATGGAGGGTCGATTTGCGAACGGCCTGTTGCTATTAGCTCCCACTCGGATCCGCGGGCTGTCCGATATTTGCAAGTCGCCGGCCGTAAAGTCATGATCCATCTGCCATGAGAAGTCTTTGTCTGGGAATGAACCAAGATTATGCCTTGGCTGCAGAGACTCCGCAGCTAAGATCGGAAAATCGTCATCGATGCCTGGCACCAGGGCAGGAATTCTGCCATGGCTGCCGAGGCTGCCGTCGCTTCCCAGTTCTGCCTCATCCTCTGGCAACACACCTGCTCTAGCATTGTCCGAGATGGGCCGTGATACTGTCCGCCACTGATCGACGCGGTCTATCAGGCTATGTTTGGTGTTGAATCTCTTAAGGGGCGCTACCGATATTTTGCCTGCTTCCCGATGTGTTCCTACAAGTCCCGCGCCTGGTGAGTGTCTATCATTCTGTCCGGCGACCACATTTGATGATGGCTGTACTCCCGCGTTGCTTTGAAGATGATTCCCTGGTAGAGATTGATCCTCCTGCATCTCGTGCTGCGGTTGCCCAAGTCTCGTTCGCCACTGTCGTGGGGCAGGACTCGGCGACCCGCCCAACTGCCTCTGTCGTTCTGCCTTTTCCTGCTCTTCCTCTTGCGCTATCTTATAAGCCTCCGCGTAGGATAACGCCCGAATACTCTGGAGACCACGTGTCTCGTTGCTCGAAATGCGAGGGTGCGCCGGCGAGCGAAAGGCGCTTTTCCTCGGGAGGTAGACGCTGCCTCCGGGGCTGCCACCAGCGTCGGGAGCTGCCGCACCCTGAGGATCGGATTTGGCCCTTCTACCGAGAATGGGCGGACCTGGTCCATCGAGTCCAGACCTGGGCCTGACTCCGGCCGCTATCGAGGTCGTGACAGATCGTGAAGCATTCCCGAACAGCGGCTTTCTGTTCTCGTGATTGACCAGCAGGTGATTAGATGGCGCGTGTCCATTGGGCTGGGATGCCAATAGAGAAAGGGGGGCGTCTTTGCTGCGCTCCATGGGCAAGAATTCGGCGCGTGTGTGGGTGTCGCCAGTTCCTAGCTTCAGATGCAGTGTGATTTCGGAGCGCGCCTCAAGCAGTAGGTCGCACGGTCATGATAGGCGCGCCCTATTTGTAATTCCTCGACGCGAACTCGGTGTCAGATTCTCTGTGGCGAGCGATGGCTGTGCGTGCGTTGGGCACAAGCAGTGGCGAGTCGGATCAGCCTCAAGCTTGATGATGCCGAGTCGTTGCTGAAGCTCGCGACGCGACGGAACGATCGGTGGCGTGGTCGGGGATGACAAGGCCAGCGCAGCGTCAGCTGGAGTAATAATGAAGATGATACGAGAACAAGGTCTGTAGAGCAGCATAGGTAATAGACTGCTCAAGGGGCTTGATACAGCGGATGATGCAATGCGCAAAACAACGTCAAGACAAGATCTGGCCGAGATTCAAGATCGTGGTCAGCCAAGTCCGTTCGTTCCAACTTCCTTAGGTACATACTCAAGTGCGGGTGGCTGCTTTGTGGCTTGTTTTGTTTCCTGGCTGCTTGTGGCTCATGTTGCTACGGGCCACCATAAATTCATAATGCATTGTACATGTGGAGACGATGCTTCAAGTTACGGAATACCTAGGTACCTATGTACCTACCTATGTATGTACCTACGTACCTAATGTAAGGAGTACTCCGTAGGTACGCGGTACATATGGACATATGTACTTGTGAATCTGTTACATATCCAAGGATAGAACATCTGTCTGAGAAATACAGGATGTGATTTTGTGATGATTTTGATAGCCTCAAAATGGTTTGTATCAGAAATAGGACATTGTCTTTTATGACTTGATGAACAAAGATTCAGAAGGTGTGCACGTACATACAGTACCTGGTAGGTACGATCTATGCCTAAGTATGGGGCATGTATTCTCTAAGTACATACCTCGTACCTAAGTAAGTACATGTGTACCTACCTCTCTGAATCCTCTGAATGGTGACATGGTCTGCGGCATTGATACGTACATACCATACGAGGTATGTACCTAGGTACTGTACCATAGCACCTTCCCAACTTTTGGGGAGACGTGATCCGCCAAGTCTCTCTCATACTGACAAGTTACAACATTGAATTCTAAACTCGCAGAGCTGGCAACCATGCTAAGATCCGAATTTTTCCACGTGCCGATGATCAGAACTTCGGCACCTCCCACCTGCATTTTCGGTACCCGCCGGCGTTCAATGCAAGGGATATATGGATCAGTGAGTCTTTGCGCTTTGACTGACGTATGCTAATCAAGCCATAAACTTCAGAGTGCGGACAAGACGAGACCTAGAGCACTTTCTATCGCGTGATCTAGGATCCCCAAGATCACCCAAAAAGGATCAGCGATTTGGAAGTGTAGTCTGCCATTCAGAACGTGTATAGTAGGTAGCTTGACACAAGTGCATGCGCTGCCCGGCAAGACACATATCATCGTCTGGAGGCATGTTCTACCTTGAAAGAGGATGAGAGGAGCATTACATACCTACAACAAGTACATACATAGCACAGTTCATCCCGTCTGATTCCGTTCTGGAAACGACTGCACAGGTGACAGCAGTGGGCACCACTCCCAACGGCGGCACGAACTATCCTGGGCACGCAATCACCAAATGGGTCACAACTCAGCTCACGTTACGATTGAAAAGCGCTCGCGGTGGGAACATCGTCATGGCTCATCTACCCAGGTAGCCATGCATAATAGAGCGCTACGGACTTTTGACCTCCAGCGATAGTGCGTGATATTGATGCACGAGTCAATGCTCATGGCTTCGCGTTGCAAGACGCAGGAAGAAGCCCTTTCTCGGGGGTAATTTCTAACTTTGTGCCTCGTCTGCGCGGAACGTACCACATGCTTACAGGTACATACATGTATCATCGCGTGTTCGTCCTGTCACGGGTTTGTCCCTTGTCCAATGTCCAATCGCCCCTGCTTTCAGAGGGCAAACTCCCCCATCCCCCTATGTATTGGGAAGTCTAGCCAAGCTGATCAACACGTCTTGTCGCCGCTTGCCGGCCAGCGGAAACAGATCTCCACGTTTGTCTTCAGCCAGAGAGAGTCCCTGCCGCAGTGCAGATGGTCTATAACTCCTACTGCTAGGTATCATCGTCGCCTGCCGCCGTAAATTCCCGCAGTCGTCGCCGGCGCTTCGGTTTCAATATTCCCCGAACCAGTATTTCGTCCGCGCTCGTCTTCCTTGTCTGGGTTCATCGTCTCTCAGCTCTGCCGCCAGACACGGCGGCTCCGAGGGTGCGCCTACGCATGGCTGCAATCGGCCGCCTCGACACTCCCACAGCATGGTTTGGCTCGGCATCCACCATTTCAACATCCATCATCTCGATATCTGCCGGCTCGGCATCTACCGTCGCAACATATTGTGTTACGAGATAGTCCGGCCCGACATCTTCCATTTCGATATCGTTCAGCTCATTGTTAAAGGAGTAGCACATTTCCTGGGACATGTCGGTTCGGCGCGCGGCTGAAGACCCCGCGTCCTGCTTCTGTACCTGCCCAACATTCTCCTCTCGAGTGTCATATCCTGTCTTCTTATCATCTGCCCGCCGAATAGCCGCCTCGGACACACCGGACGCAGTGGCTGTAGTTCCCGCGCTCGTGTTTCCTTCAGAGCCCTCCTCAGAAGCTTGGATAGGAAAAAGCGTGGGGGCGCTGTGTCTTCGGTCTCTGTGGTCTGCCATTTTATTCGTCTCGAATTTCTTTGGAATGTCTCGGCTCGAATTGTTTCGGTGCGCAACGCGGGGTAGGTATACTCCTGAGTCCTGGGCACTGGGAACCTAGCCAGATGTCCAACCCAAGGCGGTTGCAGTCTTTCGGGACTGCTCAAACCTGCTTGATTCGGACTCAACAGTGGTGCGGGGGCAAGGGCATATTTATATGTGTAGGTTTGTGTGAATGCCGGAGAGTCTGTGTTGCAGGCCTGTAAGCATGCATTTATGTGCATACTCCGTACAGAGTATACGTGCGCATCTTCTTGCTTGGCATCTCTGTTTCGAAGAAGCAAAGCTATTGATTCAGCCTGCATCTCCGTCGCACTCACCACACTCATTGCCTCATTGCCTCATTGCCTCATTGCTAGCTCTGAATTGTGTTGTGCCCTTTCGCCCGCAGACAGCTCATCGCCATTCCCGGATCGGTGATTTGAGATTTTCTCACTCGCACTCGCACTCGCACTCTCCCCCCTTCTTAGCATGGGTCACCCGATCTCGTCGGGTGTGAGCAGCAATTGGAAGAAAGAGGAGGTGTTATCAGGTCCACAGAACTGCACAGTGCACACTGCAGACACAAAGTACCTATGTACCTTGTTGCACCGCTGTTGCGCCATGTTCGGAACGCGGGAGATATCGGTCGATAAAGGTCAAGACTCAAGAGGGGACAATGTTACATCGGTAGACGCGCCGCTCGTCATTTACCTCCCTCAAGCAGCAGTCGCAAAGCAAACCACACCAGACATCTGCAATGCCCTCATACGATTAAGTAAAAACCCGCCAAGTCCTCTGTTTGCCCCTAGGAAGCAAAAGAACAGAGAACCGATGGCCGAACACAAGCGCATCATGCCCGTCCACATCTTCCGGCCACATTACAGGACGAGATAAATCGACGTCCATGAACTTTGGCAGCCGCAAACTACGCCAAGCGATCATGCAGATTAATCCCGTGTCGTCTCTTTTACAAATTCACAATATCGCCATGGTTCTGCGAAATCGGGAGCAATCGTACAGTACAGTTCCTCACGATTAGCACCGGTCTGTGAACTCTACACACACCACCACCACCGCCGCCGGCGCCTCAGCCGCACGAACGATCTGGAACGCTCTACGAATGGTCATCAGCCGAGCGAACACATCAAGGCTCTTGCGATGCATTTCAAGTGCAGAAGTAGACATACTTCTACTTGCTACACCTGTACACATCCTGTACTCGGTTCACGCAATCCCACAACCAAACTCCTCGTTCTCTGCTTAGCCCAGCTCATACAGCGGCTTCCAATCATCATATCAATTGAACCCCCACGCAGAACCTACGTTATCGGAAACACATCCGGAATCCCCTTGATCAACTCCCTCACAAAGCCCTTCATTTCCACCTTTCTAGCCCCCTCTTCTCCCCCCCTGCCTTTCTGCCAGTCAGCCTCAAACCTTCCTAGCGCGGTCGCCAACGCCCGTTCGTCCGCCTTTTGCCTCCTAGAACTAGCTCTCACCAGCTCCTTGACAAATATTCTCCATCGTTCCCCATAGTACGATGCCACGAGACCGGACCACGCCTTGGCAGCATAGTCGTTTAGGTCTCTGGCATTGACTTGCCAAACCGTCACCTGTGAACGGGCATTCAGCGCGAAAAGCTCCTCGTGTCCACCGGATAGGGTGCCCCATTTACGGGCGCCAGCCGTCCAGCGCTTGAGTGTGAAATGGGCGTCTGTGGAGAGTACGTAGTCCAGCATCCAGAGCAGCCCAAGAAGGCTGTCGCCGGCGGCGCGGACGTCACATTTTGCATATTTTGTAGGCGAGATTGCGCGCAGCTCGTGTGATTTGGAGGGTTTGGAGACCTTGCAGTGGTAGGAGCGAACCAAGTCACTATAGCGAAGGTCGAACGCGTTGCTGAGCATCTGCCGCGAGAGATCTAGGAAGTCAAACTGGAAGGCTGGGGAGCTCCAGAGGTGTGTCTGGCGGAGGGAAGACTTGAACATGAGCTGCCACGCTTTCTGGAGAACACGAGGATCGTAGTGCAGGGCTGTTGGGTGCGGAGAGTGGCCTGTTCGGTTGGTGATGCCGCTGAGAGCTGGACGAAGCTGGTAAGTGGCGACGGGGACCTGCGGGATGTCGGCGCGCGAGTTGGAGTAGACTGAGGAGTGCAGGACCTGCCAGGCCTCGTAGAGTTCTCGGGGAGGCGTGGCTTCGGGGATTGAATATCGCCGGGTGGTCCAGTCGTGGAAGTAATGTTGTGTATTGAGCGGCGACGTCGCCCATGCCTGGTCAAGCAAGATGTCATAGACGATTTCATTGCCCTCGAAGCCCTCGGGAGTGAGGCCGAAACCCACGAGGGATTTGGAAAGCGAAAGCGCGTCTAAAGGCGCTTTGGTGATTGTTTGGACCCGGCCTTCAAGCGCCATGTTGCCGCCAAAGCCGTGGAGCTGGCACCAGATCCAGCGCTTGCCAGCATAGTTTTTGGTGCGCTGCCACTGCGGATTCCCCTCTGACCAAAGGTCGAGAACCAGCATTCCTTGGTCATCCGCAACGCCTCCGAGGTAGGCGTCTATGCGCCGCTGCGTCCAGAAATCGCGGCTGGAATAGAACAGCCAGCCCTGAATAAGCCACACAGCGGCGGGATTGGCGGCAGTGAGGCCGTTGTAGGTGCTGTTCGAGATATCGGAGAGGTACTTGGTATCGCCGGACACAGGGTTCAGCTCGTTAAACTGATCGAGGGTGTAGACGTTGGTGACATTTCCAAAGGCAGCCATCTGCTTGCCAATGAATAGCTTCTGTAGCTCCGCGTACGTGTCGTCCAGCGGACTGAGGAACAGATCGCGCGTGTACTTATCCGGCGCAGGGGGAAACCAGTTTGGCGAAGTGGTCAAGTTGACGTCGGGACGCACCTTTTTGATGCTCTTTGGAACAAAACCCGGGAAGGCGGGTAGCACAGGCGTGATGCCAAGTTCCATCATCCGTGCCACGATCTTCTTCTGTAGGTTGAACTGCTGTTCGATAAAGCCCAAAGGTAACTCTCCCTTGCCACCCCACGAGCCCTGTGTGTTGCCGAAGCGGTTCCATGCCTGGAACGCCGGACCGCTGAAAAAGGGCAAGATGTCCTCATCTTTGAGGCCTAGCTCTCTGAAGCTGTCTAGAAAGATCTTTTCATAGCCAACCCATGCGAGCTGCAGGTTGATGCCGCGCAGTGCGGCCCAATCGAGGAATCTCTCCCAGTCTTTCCACTGCCACCAGGCAAAGGTGTACGAAAAGGTGACTGTGGTGTACATTGCGCCTTATTAGGCACTTGGAGCTGTGGAATCGAGGAATACGTCTGGATAGTAGGTATGGCATCGACTCACCAGTGTTAAGATTGTACCTCCACGGGACGACACTGGCGCCCTTCAAGTCTTTCGCAGGCACAGGGAGTGTCTTTGGGGCCTTGATCGGTGTGTCAATGAAGAAGAAATGATCACTCTGCAAGACATCACTGGCGTAGTGTCGCAACCTGCTCAGGAATCTCTGTCAGCCATGTATCAGACCAGGCCGAGACGGCTGAGACAAAGTGCACTGGTCTACGTGAAAATCGGGAATTGTTCACTCACCCCCTAGCCAGAGCATTCAACGAGGTCCCTTCGATGCAAATCTTCCTTCTCTTTCCCGCTCTGACCGTGTAATTGTCGTTGACCGGTGGATTCCAGCGCGACCAATTCTCGTGGGCCGTGGTCAGCTTGAACTCAAAGGCGTCGCCATGTCCAGGAAGAAGGCGGTTGGCGAGGGCAGATATCCCATCCGTCGACGAGACTGATGCTCGCGCAGCCGGCACAGCAAGAAGCATCGTCACTGCCGCCGCCATGCATCGCCAGAAACACTTTGCCATATCGATAGCACTGCCACACGGCCCATGTGCGACTGAGAAGAGGTCCGAGGAAGACAAGGATATCACTCAGATACCTACATATCATGTCGATATCTCTCACTTTGTAAGGTAGACAAAGCGCCACAATTACGAGAACGAGTTCTAAGCCAAGACGGCTTGCAAATCCTCTTACTGCAAGCGCATGGTGACAAATTTGAGCGAGAAGATGGGAGATTGAGATAATGAATGGCACGGCGCAGGACAGACAAGAACAACGGCGAATGAATATACTTTAAATAGGCAAATAAAGAGCGGATGGTACGCCAAAATGAACAGGCAAAAACAAAGCAGGAAAAGATAAAACAAGAAGAAACCCAAGCACGCCACGTCATGACAATGGCAGTACTAAGGAAAACGATCAACGGGGGGGAGGACAAGCCATGGCGGTTGACGTCAACGTAGGTAGGGCAGGAGGCACCTCGGAAGCAGCCTAGAGAGAAATACGGATACATACCTTAGTTACGTCCACAGGTACTAGGTAGTTTAGCTGCGTGCGTAGAGGTACCTAGGTAGGTCACAGGTGCCCGCGAATGAACAAGTTCGACTTGAAGAATAAAGTTATAAACCGGGCCATGGCGATGCGAACGACAACGGGAAATGGCGTGGGGCAGGTTGGGGAAGGGCAGGTTGGGGAAGTTTGGCAGGAAATTAAAAACGGCTGCGAAGATGACGGCACGCGAATCGGTTAAGAACCCGACCACACATCACCTGAGAAAGATTGCAATGGTATGTAATACACGAATGCAGATCAATGCGAATGGAGCTAGAATCGTAGATTCGTACCTGTTCGACTGGCCTCTATGAAAGCTCTGTGCCACACAGTGCCCACTGCAGCGCTTCGCAGCTCCAGGGAACAGGTCCAAAGTTCAGATTGACACGCAGATCCGGATTCCCGACGCCGCCATCAGTGATCACCCATTTCCCCCCCCCCCCCTTTCATCAATTGACAACCTCATCAAGGACTACCAGTAGCACCAGTGGGCACCAAAAACCCCAACCCCACTATTCCCAGCACTTACATCATACATGTACAGTGGCCTGTATGTACTTACTACTCCGACAACCTGATATTCTTCAGTCACAATACAGAGGAGGCACAGAGTCTCCTGAACTCGGCCACTCGCTACGCAGGCAACATGTCTGGCACTCGATCGTGCGGGTAACAAAAGCGAAGGGAGCCTGGGTCTCAAGTTCGTGGACTACGATGTGAGGCTTTATTTATGACATTCTCTGCACAGTGCAGCCGACTTACACTCCAAGTCACTGGCAAAGTTGATGCCCACTGCGAGGCCTGCATTGCCATTGGCAGGAAGCAACGAACAGAAGATCGACTTCGCCTCAAAGAACCTCGAGAAATACCCAGAATTTAGGGCTGTACACTTCATGGTCGTACTTCAGCGCTTCACGACAGCCGGACAGAGACACACAACCCAAAATCCAGGATCGTGGACATTTGGTGGCGAGTTGAGTTCCAGACACACGGCAATCCTCACATTGTCATGATTGTCTACCTACCTGTCTAGGTACCTGAAAGGTAGCTGACTGTCCAACTTTAGACAAGGTCACAAGAAGAGGTAGTTGACTCCTGAGATTCCGTGCCCCTCCGATTCGCCTCTATGACCCCTCACCTTCCCCGTCGACGACGTGTTCAGGACTCAGCTTCATAGAATGCCATCGGTACGCCCTGGCCTGGACATCCCACGACTTCTGCCTTGTGATACTGAGCATGCCAATCGCCGCGGTACTCGATTCGGCGGTATTTCTGCAACAAACGCACCACTGGCGAAATAAATATGTCAACTCCAATGTGGAACACTGGAATATGATAAGGGAAGAAGGTATTGAGGAAGGGCATGCTTACACACAAAGGCCATCTCTGTTAAGGCAAAATTCTGCCCTGTTTGGACCCAACCAACGCCAATCAATATGAAGAACGAGATTTAAAAGACACAAGACTGTGCTGTGAAATCGCGTACCCTGACAAGGTTTAGCTGGAAGAACTCGACACAAACAGCGGAACAACTTTCAACTTACTATGCAGATTCTTGGCCCCCCGTTGAAAGGAATGTATTGCCAAGGCTTAGGCGTCCAGTGCTCCCACCGATCAGGACTATAGATGTCGGGATCGGCGAAGGTGTCCGACACAGGGGGGTACAAATCACGCCGTCGCTGCATAGACAGCGTGCTGTAGAGAATTATGTCCTTATTGTTCGCAACAATGTCGGGCTGGCCGTGCTGTCCCGGCAAGGTTGTATCGCTGACTGCTCGATTCAATATTGCTCATGGTTAGCAGCTTACTATTATTTACAGGTTTCTTACCGGTTGGTGAGGGATTTTACTGTGTACACTGTACTTGCATGGACGTAAGGATGTATGAATGGGCATGGATATGTATAGATTGGATGTATGAATGAATGCATGTGTGCATAGACACGTGTGATATGTGTTTGTGTGCGTGAGTTTTCAAGGAGTAATCAGTATACCGGCTGCTCTCCAATTGTACGGCACGGCAGGGTACAACCGTAATGTCTCGTCAATGGCGTGATTGAGATAGCGCATGCTCTTGAGATCTTCATAGGTAGGCGTCCGAGACGGACCAACAACATCAAGAACTTGTGCACGCAGCTTGTCCCACGTTGCGGGGTAGCGACATAACTCGTAGAGCGTCCACGATAGCGTCGAGGCGGTGGTATCACGACCAGCCAGCAAAACAGCCATTATCTGATCGCGAATAACCTTGGGATCCTTGGACATGAGAGCAACATGGTGAAGAAACGTGAAATCTTTGTCGAATTTTGAGAGTCTCTCTAGTTCCTCGGAGCTGAGTTTGAGGGTTGCCACGATGAACGGATTCATAAACTCTTCGAGTTTCTTGATCCCGTTTCGATATCGCCGTTTAGGAATGAGGCTCCAAAATGGGCTGCCCTGACGTCAGCTCAGCTGTTACGAAATTATTTTCGGACTTCGAACATATGTGAAAAATCCACAAACTCACGAAAGAATAGTCATAATCATCTGTGCACGTTGAACTTCAGTAAACGCCCTGCTAAACTCGCTTCGAGGACTTTGTGACTCCCGCAAAAGGAGATTAGCAAACGAGGAGTCGACCAATGGCCAAATTGCAGCAGATCGCTCGCAGATATCCGGATACCTACTTGTCCAAACTGCCAACGCTAGCCCCCAATAGAAAATCTGTTGTAACATCCAACGTCATTCGATAAAACAGGTCACACATATCGACTGTCACACCATCGCCCGGTATGTGCCGCAAAAGTGTTTCAGTCCAACGACTAAATATTTCCAGATCTCTGACGCGCTCCCTCACAAACATTGGTCGAATGAGTGCGCGACTCGCCTGCCATTGCTTTCCGTCGGTAGTGAAGATGCTATCACCCAGGAAGCCCTCCCATATTCGGTGGAACTGCGGTCCCTTGCCAAAGTGTGCCAATTTACTAGTCAGCACGGCCTTGATATGTTCGGGGTCGCGAGTGATGATGATGCGGCGACCAAGGAAAGAGACTTCGGCAGCGTGGAGGCACGTGGGCTCATTGTCACTGAGCGCAGCGTTGAAGTAGTATAGGAGGTCGTTGTTGATCTGGTAGTATGTTGTCTGGAGGAAGAGGAAGATCGCTGCGGTTGAGAAGCGTGAGCTTTTTAGTCTTAATACTCATAGAGGGAACGCAAGTTTTCCCTTCGAGAAAAAATTCACGAAGTAAGTTCGGTGGCTCATGGAGGATTCAGGAATTCTGGTGAGCAAACATGATGCTTGGGAATCAAGCCGGGGATGACCAACTTCGGAAAGGATTGCTTGCCAACACATGAGCCCTCACGCCGGCCGATCCACGAAGCTTGAGCGCGAGCATCAGGGCGTCCACGGCCCAAAACGCCCCCAGAAACGCCAGAAGCCAGGTGCTAGCCATCCAAGAGCTCACTGCAAGACTCGCCAACATGATGTCAAACCGGCATGCAGACGGAGAGAGTCTCAGAGAGATAAAAGCGGAATGCTATTTAATCTGGCGCAGATACTCTTTGACGCGTCAGAAGTCTTGTGTAGCAATTGTAGTTACAGCACGTATCAGAAAAGTCATGCAGTGGCAAGTGCGCCTGACAACTTATGCCGCCCGGCAAAAGAGGACGGCTCGTACTTATACACAGCCAAATATCATGCCAGGCCACATCGATGGAACGGTATTGAAGAATTCCGTCGAGCCACAGGCTCCTCGCGGCTTGCAACTGGAACCCTTACCCTCAACATCCCACATTGCTGACACTTTCTGGATATTGTATATTTTAAGGTACTGCTGACGTGTTTTTCAAGCTTCAATCCGCCTTTCCACTGTCTCCCTTGTCGATTGTGGCGCGCTAGGTTAGGTAGTGTTGGCACTTTACGGAGTATGTACCTATGTACCTACCTAGGTACCTAGGTACCTAGCCACGGGAATCGTCGCGCTAACCCCACACTTCTTTAACGTTTTGACTCTTGAGGTACAGTACACAGTACATACCTACCTAGGTACCTACATATGTACATATGTACATACGGAGTACCTGAGTAGGTATGCTACAGTCAGTACATTACTACATACATACCTACCTATGTACCTAATAATGTGCAGCTCATCTTTCATGGGAACAGGAACTCTTCTACACACATTAATGACATGTACTGCCCAGGATGATGTACGAGGTACCTCTGAGCAGTGAGCAACGAAGCTGCGCGATATCGTGCGGCAGACACGTTATGCATTGAAAGTTCTACTCTACAGAAGCGGTTGCTTTGGCGCTCCTGAACACGCATTGAGTGCTGCCTGGCCGGACAAGATCTTGTTCCATCTCGCTGCGTCATTCGGTGTTGGGGAGGAAAAGGCCTTATCGAGGGTCGGGCGGGAGCAGCCGAGCCTCTGACGGCAACAAGGACCAGGAAGAAATTCAATAATGAAACCAAACCCTCTCCTTGAGAGAAAACATTTCTTGAGGAGGTACCATGTAGGTAGGTACTTCATACACAGTACATACCTATGAATGTACCTATGTCGATTGATTCGCCTCATGTACTCCGTATACTGTGCTAAATAAGCATGTATGTACTCGTAGGTGCTGTTGTTCGGATGTCTCGGCTTCGTTGGGGTTCTTTGCATCTTTTGATTCTTTTCTAGGGTAAACGCATTGGCCAGCTAGGTAGACACTCGGAGATGTGTAATAGCCTTTATTCATGTATGTTATTCTTCAGTCAGGAAAATTAGTATGCGTGGTATTGACCATGATGTACTAAGTCATCATGGCAATGGTTTCCAATGAAAAAGAGGGTGACCTTTCTATACATATTTGCGTGAACAGGCATGGGCCCTCGTGTTGAGAAGGGAAGCGCCGGTACGAGAAGCGCACGTGTTATCGAGTCGCAAGCTCAGAGCTGTTTCAACTTTCATCCCACACAGCCGGCGCTGGTTACTCCGAGGGTATAGTAATTCCTACCCTCCCAAGGCCCCTGTCTACTACCCTGCCTAAGTGGGTCCCGGACTGAAATCGATAGCGATTGGTCAGCGTCGGAGTCAGGTGGACCCTCCTCAGGGTAGTGTTTGTCCTCACACAGTTCAAGACGGGTCTTTCAATTTAAAATTTTATACTC
>SRQH01000558.1:0-18519 GCA_018360345.1 Claviceps sp. LM84 group G4 | reverse complement strand
CCTCCAGAGCCTACAAGAACCTCCCCCCCAAGACGCGCCTCTACTTCGGCATCGGCGTCATGGCATGGGGCACCATAGGCCTCTATCTCTCCGACAAGGCCGAGGAGAAGTATGGCTTCACGCCCTCGGAGGAGGATAAGGAGGCGTTGTGGAAGTTTGTGCCGAAGGTGACTGTTGTGGAGAGGACGGAGAAGGAGCAGGAGTAGGAAGGAGTAGGGCCCAATATCTATACATACATGTATGGTTTGTGATAATAATACAAAGTAGGGTTCTGCTGTGCTATGCTATGCTATGCTATGCTATGCTACGCTATGGCTGCTACGTTCACGATGGATGACTCTTTTACTCATAAAGTCCATATACAACATGCACCATACAACTTACACGACACGCAGCTGGTTCCTCCTCAAATTATGGAGGCCGGAGCATCCACCCACATCCAGACTGCCCACGTTTCGCTGCCGGTCACATCAACAACTAAACATGTCCAATTCATGTCTCATCCACATCCATTGATCAAGCCACCACCAGTCTAACTTGTAAGCCGTAACTGTACTGAGCGATATACCATAATTTCTACAACTAATCCACCTGTGCTCGTGCACATCCGTGACGACCAGTGCCCAGCAGGCCAGGATTATAGTACAGTGAAAACCGTTATTGATGAGTCCAAGCCGTAAGAACCATGAGAACGTCAGTGGCCCCGGGAACCAAAGTCCGAGAACCAAAGTAGCCGACCAAACTCCTTTTCTATCGTCATCAAAGTCTAGCGATGCAGCAACTCCCACGTGTCGATCTATTCTTCGATAGAGAATTAGAGTGAACAGACATGCAGTCAGCAACGACTACCAGACGGCCACCGGGATGAACATGGCAGAAGGCGTGAAAGCCAATCCCCGCATCGATTCCTTGTGTGACCCGCATGCCCATCCGGAAATGCAACCCAACCCTTCTCATACGTCAAGGTCCCCAGCATAAAAGACAAAATCCGATGGTCGTGATCAAAACAGGAAAGGCAAGAACCAAAGATAATGAAAAGAAAAGAGAGTGGGACTGGAAAAAGAGACCACAAACATCACGAAAAGTCGAAAAAAAAAAACACAACCAGAGAAAAAAAAGTTCAACGCCCCCAAATGCAAGCCACCACCCTAAAATGCTTTTGTTGAACCGCATCATTTCTACCTCCCATCACGACGTAAAATGGGATTCCGTCAATCAACGTCAAGCAGCTCCAGAATCGTCCCCCTCTTGTGAAGCTGGTCTGAATATCCTTAACAAATCCAAATTGTACTCCTCTTTCTCTTTGCCAGTCGATGCTTTGGCTTCCTGTGTTGGACCCTCTTTCCCTTTGTCCCCTGTCTCCTTGATCGAAATGGCCTTCAATTTCTTGCATGTGGCAAGGATCTCGTCGTCAGAAGTATTGCTGTCGCTCAACCCAGGATGAAGCAAGACGGTACGAGCGATCGAGGGCAGAGCCTGACCGATGCGCACGACTGCTTCATCCCGCTGACGAGGTGGTCCTTGCTCCGCTTGCGCCTCCCAGCTTTTACTTATCTTGTCCGTCGCTTGGAGAAGCATGGAACACGTATCGGCGTCGAGAGTGTCGGATAGTTGTTCTGACTGACCCAATGGCGCATGACCGTCATAGGATGTAACCCAGTCGTACGCAAGCAAGTCCATCTCGACGTGGGACCGGTTGACCGTGCTGAATTTCTGTGCGCCTCGAATAGTGGCAATCATGGCTAACCCGAGCATCGTTTTGCCCCAGATACTGGTGCTTCCGGGCTTGATCTGCACGCCATCATTGAGAAGTACTTGGCGAGCAATGTGTAGCGGGGGCTGAGAAGCTCGCTCTGTCCCCCGAGCAACGGCTGTCTTGGAAAGCCCCAGTGCAGCTGTGCAGTCGGTAGCATCCGTGGCGTGCCATGCTTCGTCATGACAAGGGAGCGGAAGATGCAGCTCCGACGCGTCATACTGCGCCGCTGCCTCCGAAGAGAGAAGTTCGACCATGGTATCGTACGCGAAGAGAGCATGCATGAGGCGAGCCCGCAGCTCTTGACCAACCCAAGTTATCCAATCGAATTGGTCAACTTTGACGTCAGCCCCGTCGGATTTCGAATGGTGAAGCACAGAGTACACCGACGGATCGTTCGATAAGCCCAGCAGCCCCAGTCGACGTGCTTGTGCCGCCATCATGGGCGAAATTCGCAACGCACGCTGCCGCTGCTTCGAAGTCCCGTTGACGAAATGGAGGATGCTAGTCAGTAGCACTGTCTGCAGCTCCTCTATGCTCGACTGCGTGGCCTCGGCAATATCAGCGTCTTGTAAGCTCTCCTCCGACATGACGCGACAGTCACGCGCCACCGCAGTCCACAGCGCCTCCATCATGTCCTGCACATCCGATAACACAACCCGTTTGGAGTAGCAAGCGCCAATGCAGCACATGGCGGCAGCCAAACCGGGATGCGCCTCAATGATCCGCAAGGTGCTTGGGTGGAGGATTGGTATGTGCTGGTGGAAGTGGAAGTACTGGTCGAGGAAGTCTTTAGTATTGTCAGGAGAGAAGTAGAGGTTCATGCCCGTTAAAGTGGGATCAATCGCCTCATTTGGGGGATACAGGAAGTTCAAAATTTGGTTAGAGAGTTGAGAGTAGGATTTGTCTTGTTGGATATTCGTCGCTATGCCCCACAGAGAGTGGCGGACGGTCTCGCTGGAGCTGCAATCCGTCGCCCCCGCATCATGTTTAGGGCCGGTTTTGGCTGCGATCTGCGTCTGTCCACGATTAGGGGAATGAAAGAGATTGTTGTTGAGGGATTGATGCGCACCAGCCTGGAACATCTGAGACCAATCGAGGCCCGATTGTTGGTTCCCGTTAGATCCACCATACATGGGCATCCCGTTCTGACCTTGGGGCATGTTGTAGTTTTGCATCTGCGGGTTGTTCATGGAATTAGAAACATTGGCCCCGTAAGGCTGAGGAGCTCCCATGCTCGGGGCCATATTGTTCCGGTCCTGGTGGCCACCGTGGCTGCTGGAGCGCGAAAGGTGATTCTGGTGGTCCCCTGGCATATTGTTCATGCCGTCATTAACGGGCACGATGCCAAAGGGATGGACCATTCCGTCAGCAGACAGGTTGTTCAAGCCGTTCAAGTGCTGCATGTCCCCCTCGTTACCGAGGCCAGCAGCCTTCTGGGCTTGAGCGTTCTTCTTCACGTGAGCCTGGGGGTGGGATAAGTGGCTCGCTCCTGTGGGGTTGCCGCGTCGGATGGAGCACTTTTGGAAGTGGCGCTTCAGGATGTCACTTCGAGAAAACGTATCACGGCAAAGCACACACATGTATGGGCGATCGCCAGTGTCTAGACGTCCACAGTAGTTAGTATGCGCCGCGAACTGCGCCGGAAGGAGAAATAGGGGACAAGAAGAGGGTGCGCTTGGCTTGGTTTGGCTCCAGCTGACTTACGACGAAGGAGGTGACGCTTCAAATGCTTTGCGTGCAGATACGTCTTGGTGCAGTGAGGGCATGGAAACTTGCCGTCAGCATCCTTGACGGGTATGATATTGCTCTTGGCTCCCGTGCCCGCAGTGGGAGCAGCCGGACGGCCTGGCGCACTGGGCAGAATGCCGCGACGGCCCTGGGATCCAACAACATGGGTGGGATGTTCGCCCTCGCCAAGAACCGGATTGGGCTGCATCATCTGGCCGGGGCCATAAGGAGACGAAACGCCGCCCGGCTGGGCCATGAGGCCACCTGGCGGCATGGGACGAAGAACTGGAGGAGCCCGACCGCCGTGAGGAGCAGGAGCAATGGGCTGCGGGTGAGAAGCAGTCGTCGTGTGTTGAGGCATCATGGAAGCAGAATTCCCATAACCCTGATTAGGAGGATAGGGATTCTGGGCCATTGAGTACACTCCAGGTCGCGAGCCGGGCTGCGAAGTATTCTGGTAATTGGGGGGCAAGTTCGTGGTCGTCGAGTTGGGCGTGTTGGGCGTGCCTGGTGTTCGCGGTGTATGCGGGTGGCTCCCGTACAGCGGCTGCATCGCGGCGGTCGGGGGCTGCAGAGGCGGCAGAGTCTGCGGGAGCGGTGATCCTGTCTGGAGCTGATTCGGAGATATCGCCGTGGGAGATGGATATGTCTGCGCCCCAGAGCTCCCGTTTATGCCATTCGTCGGATACTGAGAGCCGTCCATATTCGCGTGTGCGGAGTCGCGACTCTGAGATGAGGGGAGAGAGGCTGAAGATGGAAGTCGCTCGATCAAGATGGTGAGTCGTCTTGGACTTGCGAGGGTCGACGCGGAGACGCTACGACGAGATCTCGAAGCAACTCAAGTGGAGAGGGTAAGATCTGAGAGTGGGAGCAAACGGTGCGAGGCCCACGCGAAGAAGCGAGTAAGTAGATGGCGGCGTCCCGTGAGGTGGATGAGGCTCGAAGTGCAGGTCCCTCTTGAGTAGGTGTGGTATGTTTTGGGGAGGGTTTAAGAGTGGAGAAATGGGTCTTGATCCTTTTTTATTTTTTTTCCCTTGTGTGCTCTCACTATTCAAGAGATTTTTTTTTCTTTCGTCCAGTGGGGGGAAAGGCCAGATAGAAAGTGTAGAAACTGCCAGGTACAACCGCACGCAGGGTGAGCCAAACCGGAACGGGGTGGGAGTCGTGTTATGAAAACTCGACGAGGAAAATATGCGTGGGCGTGTGCAACAGAAAACCGCAGCGAGCGAGGTATGTGTTGATTGACTTTTGGTGGTGTGGATTGCGGCGGCCGAACCGTTGCGATGCTTGTTAGATGGTGGCAAGTGGAGCCTCCAAGAGCCGGAAGCAGATAAGACTGGTTCTGGGTCCAGAAAAAAAAACCAAACGAGGTGTGTGTTGTGCGTGTGTGTTTTTCTTTAGACCTGTTGGCGTGGACGCGCCAGATGAACCGCAGATTGCCTGTTCAGCAGCGTAAACACGATGCGAATGCAGCGGCACGACGAAGGGTTTTCACTGTGCGACGAGGGATGTTTCCTAACGGAGAGATATGTAGGAGGAAGAAATGAGTTTTCAGAGTCGAGGGAGAGAGAAAGAGAGAGAAGGTAGGCGAGTGTCGGTAAAGTGCTGGGAACGTGGGATAGGTAGGCAAGAGGGTGTGTGAGTAGAGCAGCCAACGAGAAGCAGGCTGCTCATTGGTGTAAACACAAAGGGAGGAGAGAAGAAGATGTACCTACGTAGACAGAGTACAAGGGGCTGGGTACCAGAGACTTCTGCTTTCGCTTGCCGCGCTCCAACGGAACCTGCGCTTTCATCAAACGCGGCCAGCCAGCCAGCCAGCCAGCGAGCCAGCGCAGCACCGCGCAGCAGATTATCACTATGTATACAGTATGGCATAGTCTGGCATAGTCTGGCATAGCAATCACGGCATTGTATGTATGTACTGCAGAATACAGCACAACACAAGTTACACCTTCCGCAGCCGAAATGGCACCACGCGCCGTGGCCACCGGTACCGGGAACTTGGCGTTGCTGATGCCGCCCGCAGTGCGCACAAGTTACAACTTAGGTACTCCCCACCCAGATGCAGCGGCGTCAACGTGCGTGTTCTGGCCAAGAGCGAGAGCAACAAAACGTCTCTCCGTCTCATAAATCGATATTGGAAGCATGCAACGTCCCCCGATTGCCTTTTTCCCTGCGTGAAGTTCTCTAACGCGCATACACGCGCAGACGTGATTCGTTTCCGCCGTTGCCTTCTGACTCCTGACTCCTGAGTCCTCTCTTCATCGCGCGCGCGGAACCCCCAGGTTGGCTGCTCCGCACCGGCGAAGGCGGGAGTACAGAGTACCTTTGGGCTTCGTGCTCAGCCGTCGATTGTGCGCGAGAAAAAAAAAAGTCTCTGGGCTTCTTCCAGAATCGGTCAAGACTCAAGAGTCAAGAGTCAAGACTCGCATCGAAGGTCTGTGCACCAAAAAGGCTCTGACACTGTGACTGAACTGATGACATGATGGCAACGCACACTCCTGAGATTGCCATCGAGGGGGAATGATGACAGCATGGCCAGCATTAGACTTTTTCCCCTTACATTGCAGCGACTATCGCACATTTGTTCTTCGGGTTGCGTCGCCTTGCCTTGTTACTGGTTACTGTACCAGACCTGTACAGTGTACGGTGTATGTACCATTCAGTCACCTGAAATGAACTCACCAAAGAACAGCGCCTCTTAATAATAACTTGAAGTCTAAAGCAGGAGGTCCTTTCAACCGTGGGTATCTAGCCCAAGTCCTGTTCAGTCCAATATTATCCGCTGAAGCCTGTCCGGTGATACTTGATGCTGTTGATACATACTCTGTAATGTTGTTGATGTCATATGGGCATTGAAGCTGTCTGACGCCTTCCATCCGCTTCTAAAAGGCCTTTCACCTTGTTAACCTCTGTCCATCTGACGTCCTAATAAGTCGCTGCCCTTTTTGCGCTTCGTACAGTACACTGTACAGATCATAAACTACATACTCTGTACCGCCCACGCAAATGCAGCCCATCCCGTCCGGACCAAAAAAGATTCGGACAAGCTCATCACATCCTCGGCAAAACCAGCCTCGTCTGTCCGGCGTCGAGTCGTCGAATCGTCGAGTCGGGTGCTTTGCTCAAGTTCGACCCTAGCCTGATTAGTCTGTCCGTCGCACCTCTTTTTCCCTGTCTGGAACTCTGGAACGCCCAGGTTTCAGCGGTGTATTCGTCCAGTTACCGGAACACCGCCCCTGCCCGTGACGGTGCCTGCTGTATCGTCTTCGTACCGCCCAGTCGCAAATTGCACGAGCCAATGTGCATGAATCGCCGGCAGCTGAGTTGCGTCTTGACAACTTTGAACTGACGCGATGGATCGGTTGCATCAAGCTATGGCCTTTGCAGAGACGCCGGGAAGCTTGTAGCCATCGTAGTTTTTTTTTAGTTTTATGTCACCTTTTTTTTGGTTAATTTGTTAATTCTCCCAACCTTTTGTATTTGAACATTCATACTTAATTGGTTATATTTTGACCAAAATCTTGGTCCCTCGAAGAACATGAAAAGATGATGTGCCACGTTTTCATCCGTAGCTTCGAGCTCGTCCCAGCCTCGGGGAATGCACTTTGGTCGGACCAGAAGCGTCTTCAATGTACGTCAGACAGGTCAAGGCATTTTTCTACATAATGTCACCTATCGTGCCTCCCTAATAATAAGATGTGTAGGCATTGGGCAATGCATGCATGGTCTAAGCAAAGTCTTCTTATTTCCGCGTCCAGTCGGTGCACTCGGCCCGTCTTGGTCCTGATCCAAAAAGACAGGAAGATCGAACCACTTCCGATTACGTAGGTTCAGGGAAAGACCAAAAAAATAAAAAAGATACATAGCAGCACATCCCACATCTGACTACATACATGTATCTACGGAGTACGGAGTAGGCATGTACGAGTAGGTAGGGCGGTTGGGCAGGCCGCAGGGGTGCTGCAAAGTCGGGAATTGCTTGCTATTTCGAATCTGTAGCAAGTACGGAGTAGGCTAAGCAAGGCAGGCATTTGGATCTACATACGGAGTACATACGGAGTAAGAGGTCAAAAATTCGAGGATAAATGGCGGACTGGTGGGCTGGCGGCCTGTGGTATTAGCAACCCTGCCGGATAAACGGGATGGTGCTGTTTTGGTCACTTCTTCGTTCTACCTGGTCTTGTTGTCTCGATGAAAACGATCGTCAACCCCGTCAAAAGCGCACCCCCACGTGGCGTGTGATTTGAGGTCAGCATTACTCCGTATTCAACCCTCAACCCCGTGGATGCATGGGTGCCGTGGTTCCAAGGGCCATGCGCGGCTAGCTCGGTCTCCTGAGCGCAGCGAGAAGGCGTTTTGCTCCAACCAGTCATGCAGAACTCGCCGGACGAAGTTTGGAAGCTCAGCTCGGTCTGTTGCAATTGCCAATGGGACGCTGGAGCAAGCCAGTAATAATCGGCAGCGAAATGAGGAATTATAAGTCAAGTGCTTCGCATTATTATGTATGTATATAGGTATGTATGTATGTACTCACCTCGTAGGACCCATGGGTCCCGTTCGGAGCATTAAGACACACGTCTGGCGGGTCTTTGATCGTCAACCTTCCTCCCCAGCCTCCAGACCTCCAGAATCCAATAATAAAGCCCAATGGAGTTCAACGGAGTTCAACGGAGTTCAATGAGTCCAATGATACGGAGTAGGTATGTGTGTGTCCAATTGGTTCTAATTGAGGCCCGAGGGTGAGTGTCTCGAACACTACCTAGTCACAGACTCATAGTGCTCACTGCTAGCCCTGGCGGCCATTCCATTCTTTCCTCTTGAGTCGTCTTGGCGCCGAGTCATCATCCCGCTCCGTTGCGTAACCGAGACAGGCCCTTGACCCTCTAAATTGCCGTTGACAAGACGCAAAGCAGAAACAAGACGCGTTCGTCGTCGATGCTCCCGAAGCAACCCCGTCTGTCGAGCATTGGCTGATGGGCGACGACTCGACGAGAAGGACGCAATCCGCCATGCACCGTGAACAGACACATGCACATGCCTGGCTTTGGCTGACGTCCGGTGTTGTCGCTGCTATGTAGTCTGCCGGTCCATGTCCCATTTTGATGTTGCCTCCATTCCTGTTCTTGTCTCGTTGTTGTGCTTATCTGTATCATTAGTGTCTCTGCGTTGCGGCATACAACAAAGCAACGCCCAACAAGGAAGCAATCTTGAGAGCAAGCCAGACTTGGGTGATGATTGCCGCACTTGGAGAGGACTCCATGTTAAATCTATCAAATTTAATTCTCCTAGCACATCTTGAACTTGTCACACCTCATCGGCTTTGTTGGGCCTCCACCTCCACGCGTCGGGAAGCCAGGCCGATCCATGATACCCGAATGGATTACGGAGTAGACAGCGTCGTACCCAGATGTGCTCCATAGGAGCCGCTGATGGACGACAGACAGACAAGAGGTTCACGGTGCTCACTGCTGCAGTGCTGTCCCCTTCATGGCAAATGTCTGTATATGCAGCGCAAGTGCCAGGCTTGTCACCTTTATAAGTTACACGTATCCGTACGAGTGCCGTTAGTGCTCAAGGATCAAAGATGCAATTTTGATCAGCATAACTGTGAACATTCCGCCCGGCTGTGGTATATCGCATGTTTCTTTGTGCCGGAGCATTGCGTGGACCTTACGCGGAGGGTAGGCATATGTATGTACATACATACCTAGGTGTATGAAATTGCGACGAGAAAGAAGAATCACATTGTCCGCGCCTCCAAGGCCCTGCCTGTCCGAAGTTCCGAACACGGCCGACTTTGCCTCTATGTATTCGCCTGACGCAGCATGGCCATGCTATGTGGCCAGCGCCTAGCTAGTGCCTGGTGCCTATGTACATACATATGTAGTTTGTCTCGCATCAGCTGATCGGGTTTGAGGTAGGCCCTCCATGACGATTCGATGTTCCTTGCAAGTCGCTGTTGGGAGCTCACCGCATCGTGAAGGGTCTCGGCTCCGGCTTCACTGCAAGACCGGTCAAGGATGTGCCAAACTCTGCTTGGTCTGGTGGTGGATGTGATGCCGCCATAGCTCTTGGCACCGACCAGGTACCTATGTACATATGTATGTATGCGAAGTTGCGAACGCTTCTGACGCTCTGGCACAGGCGGGCGTAACAAAGCACAGGTGAGTCGGGGACTCGGGGTGGATGACTGATGATGGTACATATGTGAGGTATGTAGTCGCCATGCGCGGCTATTGCACGATGGCTGCAGCGAAGAAGATGGATGTCAAACGAGTCACGACTGGCCAGCACCTACGGAGTAAATGCTTAGAGGACATAAGCGCCCGGCGAGGCAGAGCTGTGAGATGAAACAGACTTGACGAGGATCCAGATGATGTGCAGTAGGTAGGTACAAGGTAAATCATGAGGAAAACCTCCAGAACGAGAGCAAACCAAGATCCCAACTTCACGATCACAAGTTCACAACCGTAGCTGTGGCTGACGGGTTGCCGTTTGTGGCGCAGGCAGCCCAGATCGGCGCAACTGCTTTTACCTACAGACTACGGAGTACGGAGTAGGTACGCTACACGTACCTAGGTTGCCGGAAAAATATGTATGTACATATATGTACCTACTATATGTACGGAGTACCTAGTATGTATGTATATTCGTTCGCAGTGCTGTTTATAGCTACCAGCAATGAGCATAAGAGGCAGCAAAGCAACGGAAAGCAAAGCATGAAAACGCAGCAGGGACTCAGGGAGTACGGATATGTACTCCGTAATGGTATGTACTCGAGGCTGTGCTCTCCCACGAAAGCTACCCCCGGGTCTGCGTATCCCTCTTTTCTGTCCTCCTCTTTCACATCTAATTCTTCTCTTTGCATTTCTTTGGGTGAGACCTCAAGTGCTTCTGCAGCGTTGCAACCGCGCTCTTCTCTCCGTCAACGTAGAGTTTTCGGCGTACTCCGTGTGCCGATGCCTTTCATGTTCATGACATGCCGACGTGTCTCTGTGCAACATGCGATCAGAGCTGCTCTCTCCGTACCTTGGATGCGCCTCCATGGGCTGCTGTAGCGCCAGGTTAACCCTGTCCAGAAGCTCCATCAAGCCGTCGAGGACTCCATCGACAAGTCCACAAAGCAGATCTGGGTGGAACCACATCGTCTTCCGGACCTGTTTTGCAGAACCCGAGGCAGTGGCCCCCGTGGATCATCAACCACGACCCCTCCAGTAGCCCGCTGTTGCCCGCTGTAACAGCGGGCAACGGGGCAATGGAGACACCAAGGGCTTCTGGATGCTCTGTGGAAGCTTTTACGGCCCGGGAGTCTTGGTGGGTCTCCCGCGTGAAGGGAATGAGGGAGTGATGCGGCAGGTGGTTGCAGATTTCGACAAGGCGGCCGATTTGGGGAAACAATATTAGGTAGGTACGGAGTAGGTAGGTAGGTATGTAGCTGTGGAGGATGAATTGTGGCACCTTGAAGGGACGACATGGCACCTCCGGCTCGAACCGCAACCTCCATGGGAAGTCCAAACATGTATGTACGGAGTATGTATATCGCAGGCTGCAGCCACGATACCAGAGGTATGTAGTCCATCTATGTACAGTACGTAAAGACGAGTTGTCCTGGAGGCCACGCATTGGCTTCACAGGTTCGGTGCAGGTGCAGGTATTTGGGCAGCAGCAGAGGGTGCCTCTTGCCTTCCACAAAGCAGTCACTAGCTCAATTCGGGGTGACAGCGTTCCTGGAGTTTCAATGCTTCCTTCCTGCCTCTTCGAGTCCGCGAGAATGAGACGGTCAGGCACCGAGCTTTCTCCGACATGTCCAAGCGATCGGAGCCGGAGGGGAGGGAGCTACTCATAGACGACAAACCCCTTGGACGACGACCCAAAGATCGACTTTCACAAAAGCTGAAATTTGGAAAGTTGAAACCTGCACTTGGCCAGTACACTAATTCACCCAGACCGACTTACACAGGCTTTGAATGCAAGCCAACAAGGAGAGACGGCCTGGACCTTGCCTCACTTGCCGCTGCCATGTTGGAACCATCCAATAACTCAGAGAACCGGACTTTGTGAGTGCAAACGTGGTCACGATCGAGCCTCCTTTATTAGGAATTCATGTCCGCTTACGAACACGCCAACGCCGTCCATCATGTACAGCCAAGCTACATACCCAATCAGCCCTCGTTCGTGACCGGGCCAAGTCGCAGATGCATCATGCATGCATGCCAGCATTTTTTTCCGACTGTTCTTCCTGAGCTGGTCCATGTTGGCTACGTTTTGTTGCTGCAGCATCCAATCGCAATCACAACAACAGTGCCTCTGAAACAAAGATTCACCCGCCGATGCCGCTTCTACTCCTATTGCCACCATCTGGAGTTACTGTAAACGGGATGCCGAGTTTTGCGGGAACGGTGACGCTTCCGTCAGTACAGAGTATTCTGCCCGATTTACCCTTGCAAGTTGCCAGATCTTGTCGGCTCTTTGCACATTGGCTCTTGGCTCCGCTGCTTGCCGCTGAGGTATGTATGTGGTTGAGTTCGGTTTTCGATGAGACCATGTATGAGCGACTATTGGCTCGTGTTTTATTGCTTGATTTTGTATGCTGTTTTGTGTTTTTTTTTTTTGTGTTTCTTGTTTGTTTCTACATAGTGCCTCGCAAAAAGAGACTTGGGCAGGGCGTTGCAGTCCGTCAAGTGTTTTTTCTTCGACGCTTTGTCTCATCCAGAAACGTATACTGACGTTGCCAAGATTGGTCATCAGAAGGCGTTGACGCCACCATGTCCACTTGGTGTTCTTGTCCACCCCAAGCGGCAAGAGCCTCATGTGGAGCGCGATCCATTTACAACCGCAACGACCCATGCAGCCGCGTCCCACAAGATCTAGGTATGTATGTAGGTACCTAGATTACAAGAGCATCAACAACCTCCATCGTGTTGCCCAGCACGTTGCTCGTTCTGTGTTGGAACTTGGAGGCTGGTTTGCACACCACAACTCCGTCGCGGGCTTGTTTAGATGCGACGTGTTCAGCCACGAAAGTTTGTTCAGAGCCCATCGGATGAATGGTTCACAGGCAACCACTCTGGTCCGGCGCACATCTCTTCAGCCCGCTGCGGTCGCCGGTGTCTGTGATGAAGGGAAGGACTATGTACGGAGTATGCTGACCTTGCTTCCTGCTGCCGCCTGCTTTCACTCTAACTTCTACGGAGTAAGAGTTGCCAATGGCTACAATCACTGTCTGTGTGGCCACTGGCAATGGTTGTGTACGGTAACATGGGAATTTTCGGTATGTTGCACCAATGGTTTGCGAATATAAGCTCTCGTACACAATACCTTTTCGCAGCAGCAAGTTAACCTGTTGGTGCGGCGTTACTTCTTTGCAACACTAGCGAATGAGTCAGGTGTGGCTTTTCCGCACAGAACAACAATCATGAAGTCACCCAAGCACATCCATTCCAAACACAGCCATACATCAAAGTCCAAGAGGGTAATGGGCAATGGGCCAATGGCGCATGCCGCCGATCTCGGACGAGCTCCAACACAGTCGCTTGTTCATTTCTAATCAATTCTACGGAGTACCAGCCATCTTGTTTTTTTCACTTTTCGGTGTTCGCCTTTCGTTTCTGCCTGTGCAATGCACTCGAACTATTTATCGCCTTGTGCTTGTCTGTATTTGCATTTAGCCAGAGAAACAGCCCGGGCCCCCTGGCGTGTACGATGTATCATACCAGGTACATACCTACACACTACCGCCTGAGGCCTCACGCGATGAAGCCAGGAGAATCAGGGTGAGAGTCTAGAGGCTCGCGGCAGTGTCTCTGTGCGGGCGCCACCATCCACGAGTTCAGTTCAAGAGAGCTTGTGAAGGGCTCGTGATCACGATGCCCAGCTCCAAGCTTCTATTCTCGGCAAGGCGCGTGGTGTGAGTCGTGAGTCCGTGACCCTGGGTTGTCGCCTGGTGTAAGGAGTTCCAATTCCAACAGAAGAGGCTACTCCGTGTGTAGATATTTGCATCATGGACTTTGCACCTACGAAGTACATACATACGGAGTAGGTACCTATTGTGCTGCGTGCATGGCTCCTGGTCACCTGAATCCTGATACATAGCCCGTTCGCGCATTGTGGTGAATTAGAATACATACCTACAGGCTACAGGCTACATATGTATGTACCTACTGTGTACGGAGTATCATTACCTACGTCATTGGGAAGAAGGATCCGTACGGAGTAGGTACATGTAAGTTTGTAACATACATAGACATATGTACTCCGTATGTACATACCTAGGTACATAGTGCAATCCTGAGCGTTGGCCAGAGCGCTAGAGCCCATTTAGCGCGAACTTTTGCAGGGCCGGCGACGCGGACATTGCAGCTCCTGATCGGGCCGCATAATAAAAGAGTGCATGTATTGCTCTGTACAACTACAGAGTACTCTGTAGTCTGTACTTTGTAGACACGCACAGCTTGTACGCATTACATACTTCGTACAACTTGCACAACTTGGACACAGCGCCTGACACTTCAGAGTCCAGAGTCCAGACAAGGCTCGTCGTGTCCACTGTCCAGCAATTTGAAGTTTTGAACGGTCAACGCAACGCATCCTTGTCTTCTATGTATTGTAACTCGTTGCTGATTCAGCATGCCACGCAGTCTTGTGTCGCTGCTTTCTACATACCTTAGGTACCTATGCTTACTGTCAACTCCGTACACACAAAAGTTATAATTCTGCTAGAGTTGTTGTTATACTGTACACATACGGAGTACGGAGTACATACCCGGCGCCCGCTACCGATGTCAAGAATTGAGTTGTCGAGGATGGGCGAAGCGCCCGATATGAGATGATGAGACGACGAACATGCACAACAAACCCTAGTCGAGAAGTAATGTGACCTCTCTGCTATAGGATAAAAAGAAAATGCCATCAAGCCCCGTCGGACCGAGGGCGAACGACCACCACTACCTATGGGCTCTTGGCTGGTAGGTAGCATCATCATGATCATTGATGGCTCGATGCTTAATCCATGTTCGCCCATGTTGCTTATCCTTATGATGGCGTATCATGGCGCATTATGGCGCATTATGGCTAGGTCGAGCCAGCCTTGGTGCTGAGAACGTGTTATGACTATGAACCCGTGTGTGGCAGCGCCGAGAGAGGGCGATGGCGATCTGGATTCGCAGACTCGCAGCACTACAGTCTATCTACAGCACGGGGCTGTTGTTCGTGCCAACTGGCCATACGGAGACGTGAGGTGTGTATGAATTACAACACTTATTTTATAGGCACGCGTTCAATCGCACGTGTACTGCTCATCACAGAATATGTATCCTCACACAAGAAACAGGACAAGGCACTCCTGAGTCCTGACTCCTGAGTCCTGACTCCTGACTCCTGACTCCTCGCTCGCGAGGATAAGACAAGTTAGACAACCTCAAGCCTCTCCGTCCTCGACGTCGTCGGCCGAGCGGCCATAAGTTACTGTACATGCACATGTGCGCGTGTAAGCAGATAGGTACCTGCGTTGGTCCCTGAGAAGAGCAACACACACGAGACGCCGCAGCTACATGCCTTGGATCAGGTGAGAGATGGCCTTTTCGTCCGAGGGGTCAGCCAAGTCGCTTTTGCGTACCTTCAATGGAAGACTGGAAGGGCAATTCCGCCGGCGGCCATCGGTCAACAACTGCGCCGGATGGCACCCGCCCGGAATGAATTTCCAATCGACTCTATCCTTTTGACAAGATTTGACAGTGTCTTCAGTCTCATGTCATACACCGTGCCTCAGCAGAAGCAACGGCCGAAACGACCTCATCGGCACAGCCGGCAAGGACGTGTCAGCTGAATATGTGTTCGGAAATCGACGCCACACAAGGGCGACGGGCGTCAGGATCGGCAACGTACACGTCCTTGCCTGCTTTGCAACATCGTATCGTTGTACATATGCGTCTCTGGCGTCTATGACGATGACGGATGCTGACCGTTATCAATCGCGTCGACGTGAACAACCGTGACGACGGAACGGACATGATATGTAACTTCATCTTTCTTCATCCGCTGCGTGTCCCTTGCCTCGCACCCTGCGGGTTCACACGCGACTTGGTTCCGCGAGACTATGTTTCACGCGACAAGACCAATGTCTACTCCGTATGCGCTTCTATGTATACATACATGCTTCCCTTTTTCCTCGCTACGTATCGCTAGCCGTCACGCGGCAGCGAGAAGCTTTCATGTTATTGCAAAAAAAAATTAAAAAAAATTGCATCGTCTCTATTGTTGTTCTTGTCGACGCCACGAAAGGACACATGTGCCAATGAGCAGGAGATCATGAATCATGATGCAGCTCAACGTGTTGCGATCGCCGATAACAGTCCAGCAGCAAAGTAGCGTGTACATCAAGGGAGTACGGAAGTATGTACTCCGTACTCCGTACACAGTACATACCTAGGTACCTACCTAGGTAGGTACCTACCTAGGTATGTAGCGTACATACATATATGTACTTCTTTGCTCCGTAGCAAGGGGCGCTTCTCGGGCCGCTCGTGGAGAAGACCTCCGCACCCCGCCGGGGCTCTTCCTCCTCCGGACACAACATCAACAACTTTTAGGCTGGCAAAGACAGCATTTATTAGATACCCGCACGCGGCACATTACTTCCGCGCATGCTAGGTATTTTCGACAAGCCACTATGTACCTCATATGATACCTACGTACCTATAGTAGTACATATGATGGGAGGAACTCAGGAAAGAACACATCAGTCTGAGCATCTATGACCTTCATCCTCGAAAAGACTGACTAAGATTCTTTATACATATCCTTTATTTCACTCCAGTCCCTGCATTTCTCTCTGTGATATATCCGTGCCGCACTGTAAGCACTTGCGATGCGATACGGGACTTATCATAGACTCATAGTCACCTGTGTTCTAGCAGTAGCTGCAACTTCCAAAGCACGAACAAGATTGACTATCAAACTATTGAGGTACTGTTACATGCAGTATTGTCGTTTTCTTTCCTGCCCTCAGCTTCCCTCTTTTATTCCATGGCCATACGACCGTAGGAGAAAGACCCTTGGGTCTGTTGACGGCATATCCTTTTGAGATCCCCCATGATTTGGTGCCCCTATTGATGCTCTTTTCTATATCTTCTCTCGTTTCTTGTTCCATGGAAGCCGTACCGTAGCGGTCTAATTGAGAACTCAGTTATTTTTATTTCCAAATCAAAATTTCCTAAGCCACTCCATTGTTTGGCTGGCATATTCATGCTCAAGTTCTAAACCATCTGGCGCGGATGACGTCGCATCTGACGGACATCTGGTGATCGCATATTGAGACTAATTGGGACAGATATACCTGCGTACAATGTACATATATGATATATCCCTGGTGACGAGCGCAAGCACGAAAGACGATAGCCTACGGGAGCGGAATGCTCTAGGTATCAATGATCACACATTCTTATCTGCTCTGCCACCGCAAGTAGTGGTCGCTGCAGTATCCTTGGATACACAGGAAAGGGACCTCTGGGCGGTTTCCCCTCTCTCCCGAGTCCTGGGCCGGATAGATTGATTTCCCCGTTTCAGGGTCATCGTGCCAAGTGGACGGATGTGATGCAAGGAAACGACGTCTTCTTCTAAGTTCGCAATGCCTTGGCCATATATTGCTGGGTATTGGTGCATTGAAAGTTGAGACGAGTGGCAATTTATACTTTCTGCTTGGCTTGCCTGTCAGACTGGAGTATGATCGTCAAGGCTGGTAATTGGCGGCTAATGAAGTGAAAGTTGCCGTGATGATCCAACGTCGGGACTTTAGAGCTTGGCAGCTTGCTTCGGCAGGCATGTGCTATTAACAGTGCTAAACGGGTTACGGCTCTGGCATCTGCCTTATTTTAAGAAGAAACGAAGATCTAATCATAGCAGGACAGGTGAGTCCCCTTTTCAAGAATAATTGACAATAGTACATAGTGGTGCAAGTCCATTGCATACCCAGGTACTACCTACATACATACATGTCCGCAAAGGAGCTATGTTAGGTACCTACGAAGACTCCGTAGATCCCATGCACGGGATTCCCACAGCGGCCCCATCGTAGGCTAAATCCGTACGTACGGATATGTTCGAAGCCATGGCCCATGGGGTATCATCCGCTCCATTTTCCGTTTCTTTACTTCGTACGGAGCACTTCATGCCTACCTAGGTATGTACCTAACTGAGGTAGTTTGCATTTGGAACAATTTTTTCTCGGCTTTCGCTTCCTTGTCCTTCATTCTCTTCCTTTGGTTTGCGGTACATATCAGCCGTTGGAGTCGGCACGATAGACACCCAGAGCCAGGCCTCTTTTCTTTTTTCTGCCCACTTCTATGTATGTACTGAGTACTCCGTAAGTTCTGTCTCTTGCGGCTTGCCCTTTGCTTGACGGCGTAGACCCCGGTGGGGTAACGGGTTGGCATGATGAACCTCCAGGATGAGGAATAAGTTAATAACACACACAACTACATATCTATGCTGCCCCTCCGGCTACTTTGTCTCACGCTCAGGTCGTTGACTCGTTCCTCCAAGACCTGAACAGGCATCTATGATCTGTGAATTTGTTTGTGTTTATTCCTGGTCCACTGCGTGTATACCTACCTACATAGAAGTCTTGTGGGGGGAATCGCGGAATATCGTACCTAATTACCTATTGCCTAACATGTATGTAACAGGGAAAAAACTACGGAGTATGTACATATCAAGAAAACATAGCGACACCAAGTTCGGCATTGGCAAAAGTCTCTTGACGAACACAAGGTTTCATCCTTCGTCCTGGGTCACGTAGAACGGGTTTAAGGCTTCTCGTGAGTTGTGATACACAGGGAGCATGGGTCGAGGGGATCTGTCCTGCGTGTGGCCAAAAGTAGCGGTGGCAGCGGCTTGTTTTGATCATATGTTTCTTACTTGGGAACGGATGTTGCCGCGGGTTGCTACTTGCGGGGGGGGGGGGGGGGGGGGGGGGGGGGGGGGGGGGGGGGGGGGGGGGGGGGGGGGGGGGGGGGGGGGGGGGGGGGGGGGGGGGG
>SRQH01000557.1:0-18530 GCA_018360345.1 Claviceps sp. LM84 group G4 | reverse complement strand
CCCCCCCCCCCCCCCCCCCCCCCCCCCCCCCCCCCCCCCCCCCCCCCCCGAGCCCGCGAACCGATTTGCCTCTAGTGACGAGGCATTTCGAAGTAGTATATCCGCGACGGCGATGCGAAGTTTGGGCGCGATAGGTAGAAAAGTGGCTTGTTGCACGACGATGTTATCGTCGAGGTCGACGCCGTGCGGCTGCCGAGACCCGGCGGATCAATCCCCGGCGAAGTGGCAGACGAGTCGACGACGATACCGAGCGAGATGGCGCTAGACGTCGAGTCGAGAAATTGGAAACCACAGAAGCCGTCGATACGTTTGAAGTTGTTCGCGGATGACGCTGACGACAGAATCTCAACAATAAACAAGTACCGAGGACGTTCGGCGTTGGGTATGTGTATGTATGTGGAGATGGCAACGAGATGGCGCAACACGGAAGCAGATGAGAGCCCTCAGCCAACGCGTGGCGAGTCTACCGGTACAGATTGAGTTGGCTCGGCCAACTAGTGCAGATTCCAATTTCAGCTTAGCCTAGGTACTCCGTATTTGGCCATGTAATAATTGACTACACCTCATGTAGAGGTGTGTACAGGTAACAGGACCCAGGAATGTATGTAGGTATCATGTATGTACGAACTTTGAATAGTCTATTTCGACTTATCGCCAACTAATGAGCCATGAGCCGCTCACGCCCAGCTCAAGTCACAGCTCAGCTTGTCGAGTCGTGAAACGTGACTCCTTCGCAAAGCGATAAGGTCTGAAGAGCAGTGTCAGACGACAACTGGGTGCGGCAGCGACGTCACATCAAGGGTTTGCTAATGAAGGAGGGCAGCCCCCAATCGTGCAGATGCGTCAAAACTTAGGCCTCATCTTCAACTTCAGAAAAGCCAACTTTATGTATGACCATCCAGATATCATGAAGATGCGCTCTCTCGATGACACACAGTGTCAACTTGATGCTTATTAGGTAGGTAAGTACGCCACGGGCACGTGATCAAGATGCCACCAAGAGCCTTTGTGCTCCCAGGGCTCGCCCAATCAGATTAGCGCGACGCCGGGATCCTCCAACAATTCGACAGCCGCCTTTTCATCGGCCTCATCTCAGGGGTTGGCCAGGATGCCCAGGGCGAAACAAATTTCGTCGTGGCCGGTGCAGCCGATGTCGTGCAGAAATAGAAGAAAACCTCATTACATTCCCAAAGCACAGCATGAACTTCACGAATTCTTTGAATACGAGTCCAACAACAGCCGCGTCCTCCTGAGGAAAGCTGTGAAGTGAGTCGACAAAGGAGGTCTCACGCCCACGTCGCATTCTACCGTCAATTGGGCGGCCAAGCCTCTTCAGGACCATATACATATGATGATATGATATTGGGAGCGCGTAGCAGTGGCAACGGCGGCTCACCGTCATGTGGTGGCACATTGCAAAGTGCATACAGATGGCGGCCATTTCTTAGGAAAAATTGGTCTTTTCGGAAGATGAAGCCGTTCGCACCATGTGGTAAAACTTGATCGACGTTCATCAAATGTCGTCGTCAGGCACGGCGGTGCACCAAAGCGGAGCCAGCGTGAGGCCGAGCGGCTCTATCGGCTGTATGTCGCTGCGTCTGAGACTCGAGCGGCTCTGACGAGAGATGGTCATGGACTCATGATCGTGGCAATGGACGGAGTAGGTAGAGGCAGATGAGAGATGATTGATGTGGATGTACGGAGTAGATGAAGATGGAGATGGAGATGGAGATGGACACAGATCCACCACCCAAGTGACCACGCAGAGCGACACGGACGCGCAATACGGGCAGTGGCTGTGATTTGTGACTTGACGGAGGTCGCAGTTGACAATTCTGAGTCTGCCAGGTGCCAGGGGCTGCCAAGGACGACGATTGGCTGCTGCAGGCTTGAAATTGGCTTTTCCCGCCCGAGACGAACCCCATTGGTAGTTGCCCCGTTGCCCGTTTTATTGTAACCGCTGCCGCTGCGCTATGTACCCGCTGGGCATCCAAGCGCTAGGCGGTCGGTACGGCAAGCTCCATACACGCCCAGCCCAGACGCAAGTACCGACCGCTGCACTCTCCCCGTGCTCTGCTTCTCCTTTGCAGTGCTTATTACATATGCGGTGGCCTGTCTTGAATTGGACGACCGGTGCTGGTGCCCCTTGCCTCGCCATTTTTGAGCCACTAGTCCAGCAAGCCCGTCCACCATCTCCAAGCGCACCTTTCCCCGTCTTCCTTTTCCTCATCCAGCGAGTTGCTCTATCTGTCTGCAATCACGCAGCCGCCTCCTCCATCCCCTCAACTCTGATCAACGGGCGCTTCTTGTCGTCGTTGTTCTTTTCTCTGGGCTACCATCTCATCACCCCATTCTTCTATCAAGATGTCGTCCTCCGCCACCGTACGTGTTTCCTCGCAAGCTCCTAAGCCAAAATCCTTGGGACGCATATCTGTCCAGCCCGCAACCCTGTTACTGCGCCGAACAATTGCTTCCTGGATGGCTGATACAGCTCTACTGCAATCAAACGAAAGTCGTGATGACTTGCTGACGCGTTTACCCATTCACAGAAGATGATTAGGCGAAAGAAGAATGTCAAGAAGGGCATCCAGTTCTGCCTGATGGTTTGCGGTGCCTCGGGAACTGGTACGTACTCACCACATCTGAACATGCCTCATATAAAGTTCAACAAAGGCTGCCTGGTATGGCATTACTCTTGGCATACAGTGTTAACAGCAATCATGCTCAAATAGGCCGCACCACCTTCGTCAACACCCTTTGTAACAAGGATGTCCTGACGCACAAGAACGCCGACGATCCCACCGACGCCCACGTCGAGGACAGTGTCAAAATCAAGCCCGTCACCGTCGGTACGTGATCGATAGCGACTCGTGAGAAGGAAAAATGACAACTATTCATGAAAAGGTACATCGCGGCTGACGAAAATGGTATCTGGCAGAGCTAGAACTCGATGAGGAGGGTACTCGCATCTCGTTGACCATTGTTGACACCCCTGGATTTGGGGATCAGATTGACAACGAAGCTAGGTGAGCTACCTCGAGTTCTATTAGGTCATCCACTGTTGTTTGAGATGCTGACCTCATCGATAGCTTTTCAGAGATCGTCGGATACCTTGAGAGACAATACGATGACATCTTGGCCGAAGAATCTCGCATTAAGCGTAACCCCCGCTTCAGGGACAACCGTGTCCACGCCATGCTCTACTTCATCACCCCCACTGGTCATGGGTATGTGCTCTCTACTGAATGTGCACGTTATTTGCACGTTTCAACCCTCACTAACGCCTCTTGTCTCACCCAGTCTTCGAGAGCTCGACATTGAGCTCATGAAGCGCCTCGCTCCCCGATGCAACGTTATCCCCGTTATTGGACGTGCCGACTCTCTGACACCCGCCGAGCTGGCCGAGTCGAAGAAGCTTGTCATGGAGGATATCGAACACTACCGCATTCCCGTATACAACTTTCCTTATGACATTGAGGAAGACGACGAGGACACTGTTGAAGAGAATGCTGAGCTCCGAGGTCTCATGCCCTTTGCCATTGTTGGCTCCGAAGACATTATCGAGATTGGTGGTCGCAAGGTCCGCGCTCGTCAGTATCCTTGGGGTGTTGTCGAGGTTGACAACCCTCGTCACTCGGACTTCCTGGCCATTCGATCTGCTCTTCTCCATAGCCACTTGGCCGATCTCAAAGAAATCACTCACGACTTTTTGTATGAGAATTACCGTACCGAGAAGCTCTCGAAGAGTGTGGACGGCACCACTGGAAAGTAGGTCTATGGAATTTACGCGATGGTCTGCGGCATATGAATCCCCTTGCTGACGTGCCTTTAGCATGGACAACTCTATGAACCCCGAGGATCTTGCCTCACAGTCGGTCCGTCTCAAGGAGGAACAACTTCGACGGGAAGAAGAGAAGTTGCGCGAAATCGAACTCAAGGTCCAGCGCGAGATCAACGAAAAGCGACAGGAGCTTTTGGCTCGCGAGTCACAGCTCCGAGAAATCGAAGCTCGCATGCAGCGAGAGGCTTCGGCCGCCACTATGAGCACGCCTACCGAGGCCAATGGTGATCACGAAGCTTAAATCGAAATCTTCGGAGACAGCAGGTCTTTCAGTGATACCCTGAAACAAAAAGAAAGATGTACGACGTTGGTCTATCCGATATCATCTCTGTCGGCGTTGGTCTTTTCCCCTCCTCGCCTGCCTGTCATGACTGAAGACCACAAGCAAGTATCGACGTGTTTCCAAGATCCACCCGCAACGCAATCCACAAAAAGAGTCGATTTCATACTTGTTCTATGCCACGCTGCTGTGCTTTTTTTGCCTCCCCATAAAAAGAGGCTGGCTATGATTTAGAGGACGAGAGTACTCAATTCCTACAAGAGACACGACGAGAATTGGTGTTGCAGGTATTCCGAGTATAGGTACACAAGATTCTCTCATGTGCTCTCGATTTTGTAATGGTTCCTCGAGTCGGGGTTCTTGATTGGCGGGAGCAGGCGACGACAGGCAACCAATGCAAGTAATACTGTGTGGCCGGAAGTGGAATGGTCGAGAAGAGACGTATACTATCCTATACGGGCAGTGCAGAGCCGGCGTGATGTTCTCTTTGAGCTGTATGGGTAATGCATATGTTTGTAGCCTAGCCTTGGTACCGCGTCGCCGGGTTTGATTTTCAATTTGTTTTGTTCTCTTAGTTTTTTCTTAGTGAGCTTTAATGCGAATATTGAACCATGTTAGACGCGGAACATACTGAAATAAGATATCTACCTCCCCATGAAATGGTAGGTATGCATGCTTCCACACTAGAGGCGCTTGATGATATTGTACATTAAAACTAAAACTAAAACTGAATATTTCGGTGGCGAGAGGGTTTAGCAGAAACTATTGACTCTAGAAGACAAGCAATGACACTAAGGACGAAAGAAGAAGAAGAAAACCTCAGCGGCATCCATCCAACCATGCTATAAAAAGAAACTCATCCATCCATTAAAGAAACACCAGTCATCACGAATTCCAATAAGAAACTATCGTCATTTCTGCACTCTTTCTTGAACAGGCGCACAACGTTCCTCTGCGTCGGAACAACCCCAATACCCAAGGACCGCACTCTCCTCACTTGATCGATCCTATCAACGGCCAAGTCTTCTTGACTTCTGCGTACTACCTCCCCATCAGTTGTTAGACTGACTATTGAGGATCCGCAAAATCGCCAAAAACAGATTAATAATATCCAGGTAAAGGCTAATCGCCGCCGCAATCTCCTCCTCCACATGATGATGCCGCATAACCAACTGCGTATCCACCAAAATGTACGCACTAAAGATCAAGGCCGTGACACCCCCATAAATGAGCTCTGCCGTGGAGTTATACGGAAAAAACATGGCCATGAAGCCAAAGAGGACGAGGGCCCAGAGGGCACCAAAGAGGTAGGGCATCCAGGACGTGAAGTCGTATTTTGTCTGGCAAGCAAACAGGGTGAGGAAGATGAAGATTCCGGCGGTAAGGACAACGGCGTTGAGGACGATGGAGGTTTTGTAGAAGGAGACGATGACGGAGATGGAGTAGGCTTCGGCGAAGGTAAAGAGGGAGAGGAAGAGGAGGTTTGTGGGGTAGGATTTGCGTTTCCAGTAGGTGAGGCCCATGAAGATCATGGCTCCGATGAGCTATTTCATATCAAGATTAGTGAATGTGTCTTGGGAGTTGTAGTCTTCTTGTACGTTTGCTGCATGTTTTTGCTTTCGTCTTTCCTTGAGACCGGAGAGATGCGACTGAGGAGAGAGGGAGAAGGGGTGGAGAGACGGGGGGGGGGGGGGGGATAACGTACGGAAACCCAGACGAGAAGCGGACGAGCTTGGATCCAGTTTCGGTACGAATCGCTGAAGAAGGTGAGGGAGCTGACGGCCGCGGTGGCGAGGAGTTGCAGTGTGAGGATGGTGTAGACTTTGCGGACGAATTGATTGCGAATGTCGACGGTTGCTTCGGCCACGGAGCCGCCAAACTGTGACACCGGTTAGCTTTTCAGATAGCTTTGTCATGACCAAGGAGATGGATATAGTATCGTCACTTTTATCTTTTATGCAGGGCGCGGGCAGGATCATGGCCCATGGGTCAACGAACCTTGAAGTCATCCGGGATATTGTCTTCGCTGCTGCGAGGCGGTCCAAAGAGGCCTTGCTCCTCGCTAGGTCGAGATGATCCCTCAGCGTAGGCGGGCGGCGCGTGAGTGAAGTCATTATCTGGATCATGCTGCAGCGCAGGCTGGTATTTCGGGTTGGTGCTCGGGGTGGCCATGGTCACGCCTATCGGGGTGATAAGGGGTGATAAAAGAAGAGAAACAGGCTGTTTTTTGTACGCACTCTGCGTTCTTTTACTGGGATGGGATGGTGAAGTTAAAGACGCAATGTATGCTAGGTTTGGTAGAACTATAGGATGGTCGTTGATCGTCATCAGCGTCGTCGAGGCAAATTGGTGGCGGAGTGACGAAACGGATGTGTCATGCATGTCATGTGGAGAGACGTGGAGACGATTATGTGGCTTATGATTCGTCAGCCGTAACAAAGAAAAAGGGATACAGGGTAGGGCATTCTTTGCCTAACGAGGCAGAAAGTTGTTTCTCTCCCGCGGAAGAACTGGTAGATCTGTCCAGCTGTCAAGCGGGGACAAGATGTGGCTGGTGCGTTGGTTCGTAGCATGGCGAAGACAAACTCGCAGCCGCTTCTATTACATACCTCATACTAGCACTACGCAGCAATATACCGAAGGCGACTTATTTGCGACGCCAGGCTTGTCACTGGAAGTAAGCACGTTTGGCGAGATGAAGAGCATCGTGGCTCTGAGCAGTGCAATGCCGGCAGCAGGCGCCCAAATACTTCCGTACACAATACATACTGTACATAGGTAGGTACATAGGTACATAGGTGACAAGCGTTGCAACTTGCAGGCCCCTGCCTGATGAAGCCTGACCAGTGAGCAGTGACCCCTGCCTGGTGCCTCTTCCCCGCCACGAGTCCTTCCAAGAGGATCCTTGATCTTCGCACATTGCTCGATATGTACCTATATAGGTACCTATGTACATATGTACCTAGGGATGTATGAACGGAGTATACATAACTCGTGGGGGAGATACTGCCGCTGATAGGAGCTGTGGAATGCTTTATTTCGACTGGCGTCCGGACCTAAAGTGGTTCCAAGCTGCATTCTTTTGAATTGGCGCCGAGCTTGAAACTCTATTCACACATGGTGTAACTCGCTTGTCTACCTATGTACTATGTACTCCCCATCTGCGTACATAAACCCTCCGCATTTTTCGATTGCACGTCTATAACGCATCGACATCCTCAGTGTTTGCGGCCGACCTGAACCTTTTTGGTAATGTCCCCGGCACAGAGACTCTCATGATCTTCTGACGTTGTAATTCGGAACGTTGGTCCCGAGGCATCTTTGACTTTGTATACATAGCTCTTTAAAAAAGCTTCCCCAGTCCCGAAGTTCCTGGCCCCACCACACCAGCCACTCCCCCCCCTTCTTCCCCTCCAGGCTGCCCCTGGGCCCTGGGCCCTGCTGGCCCTTTGATCCATTTTCTCATCACAAAGCCACTTTCTTGTGCGCGTTGCAACTTGCACCTTGTCCACCGCCCGCTACATGGGCACGGCGGAGCGATCCACCAACAACCACCCCTCCCAATCGGTTCTCTACCTCCAGAACTATCTATCCTCCTTTCGCAATTCTATCGCTCGTCTGCGCCTGACCGATTCCTGTCTGTTCTAACTTCTGAGTCGACATTGACGAGACATTGAAAAGCTTGCGGAAAAGAGAGGCACCCGCGAGAAGCCGACGTCCGGCCCTTCCACGATCAGGCCCAGAAGACACGGGGGCCTCTTTTTTTTTTCTCCTCCGATTTCGTGCCCCCACCGAGACGGCGGCCCGCTTATCGCTGGAATTCCCATCCTCACCATGGGCGACAACGACCGTACCGGATCGCCAGACGACGGCGTCACAGGCGCGTCTTCGCCATCTCAATATAAGCCTACAACAGTAGCTTCTGGTGTTAAAGGCCCGTTATACATGCAGAGCTCCGACGGCAAACACGTCCTTGTACGACGGCTGAAGCGCAAGGAGGATGGGACGTGGAAGCACTTTACCCGTTGGTTTGTGAGAAATCAAATCAGTACGTTGAATCAGCGGGAGTATATAGCACACACAAGCATCTGAATCCAGGCCAGCAACTGGTGCTACCGCAAGCGATGTCTTTGCCGCTTGGCGCCTCAATACTTGTTGTTTTCAATTGTGACGAACTAACTGAATTATTGGACAGGTCTCTCTGCCAACCTTCTTGCTCTGCTATTTCTTTGCCACAATTTGATCCCGAAAGCTCGATCACACACGCAGAAATACTTCCAGCTTGCCTATTACAATGAGCGATCTGGCGAGTACGGGATTGGGTTCGAAGATGCCTACTTTATAAGTTTTTGCATTGTGCTTTTTACACTTTTGCGAGCAGGCTGCATGGAGTACGTCCTGGCGCCTTTTGCGAGAATGCAGGGTGTGACCAAGAAAAAGGATCAGATTCGCTTTACAGAGCAAGCCTGGCTGCTCGTATACTATAGCGTGTTCTGGACAATGGGCATGGTAAGATGATCTACCCCTTTCCCTGCCTCGCAACAGACGGCAGGAACGGGACGGACTAACTCGTTTGTCACAGTATATTTACTGCAACTCGCCTTACTTTCTCAACATGCGCGAGCTATGGACCACCTGGCCGAACCGTGAAGTGGACTGGCAAATGAAGGGCTACGTTCTCGCGCAATGGGCATTCTGGCTACAGCAAATCATTGTCATCAACATCGAAGAACGCCGCAAGGACCACTGGCAAATGTTCAGTCACCACATCATCACAACCGTTCTCATCTCGTCCTGCTACTGCTATCACCACACTCGAGTGGGCAACCTGATCCTGGTCATTATGGACGTGGTAGACCTCTTCCTGCCGGTTCGTACACAAAGCCAATCAAAACTGATGTAAATCTGTCCTGATAAGCACTGACAGTCCCATAGGCTGCGAAGTGTCTCAAATATGCCGGCTACAACACCATCTGCGACGTCATGTTCGGGGTATTCATGCTCTCATGGCTTGTCGCCCGTCATGTCCTCTACGTAATGGTCTGCTGGTCCGTGTACGCCCACACGCTCGTCACCATGCCTGTGGGATGCTTCAGGGGACCAAACGACAACCTAATAGGGCCTGAAGATTCGCCTCCGGGCGTCATGTGGCTGATTGAGCCTTTTATCAACTCCACCGGCCGAGTGTGTGCCAACGAGACGGTCAAATGGGTCTTTTTGGTACCCCTACTTACCCTCCAAGGCATTACCATTTACTGGTTTACCATGATTGTCCGCGTTGCCATGAAGGTCATTCGCGGGGATGGAGCGCAGGACTCTCGTAGTGACGACGAGTCTGCCGAGGACGAAGACGAATACGTCTACGAGGAGGCCGAGCCCCTGGAGGAGGAAGTAGATGCCGATGAGATTGATCTTCGGAGCTGGGAGCGCAGGACTGGTGTGCGGCGACAGGCCAGCAGTTCTGGCGTCAGCTTGCCGGGGCACAGTGATCGAAAAGAACTTCTCGGCCGCATCGGGTGTGAGAAGCAGGTTGATTAGGGTATGGGATGGGGCAAATATAAACGAAGGAGGGACACGATGGCTTAAAGCCTTGACGCCTTGCATTTTTGGACGGCCCGGAGTCTTCTCAAGGGAAGCCGGTATTGCCGATCACGTTGATTGTTCTGTTTTTTTTTTTTTTTTTTTTTTTTTTTTTTTTCCCTCTTTCTCGTTTCTGGTTCATGTTTCTTTTCCCTCTTCTTTATTTGTTCCTGCGCTGCGCTTTCAATTTTGCTTTCCAAACTCTGCTTTTGGCATCTGTTATTACAAAAGGCGCATAACTGCCTAGGTAGTCGGATCTGAGGACTCACAGGACCCTTTTTTTCATTCCTTTTCATTCTATGATCTCACCCCTTACCTTTTGACCGGATTATATAAAAGTGGAATCAGGCACAGATACCTTGCATTGCTCTGTCTGGATTTTCCTATGGGACATGAATAAAAGGGACGACGTATTTCTACTGCTGCGGGACACAGAAGAATTGGTGACAAAGTATTTGGGTATGCGAAAAGCCTATGGTGTAAATGGAGGCTTGAGAAGTTGCGGGGCAGATGTTGGACGAGAAGTTGTAGCAAAGCATGATGAGAGGCGGGAACTCCTCGACTACCTGATGTGCGATTGCTGAGAAGGTGATGCTCGTATGGACGAGGATGGCGTACTTGTTTTGCGGAGGAGTGAAGGGGCAAGTAGTTGAAGGGAGTGAAATGACTCATGAGTGAAATGACTGATATACGTGATGTAGGTGGATAAATAAAGTGATCAAACAATTCTAAAGAGCACAGCATACGCCTATCTATCTCACGATCACGCCCCCTCAACAGAGCCGCGAAGCCATTTCGAGGCTATGTCAGACAGGACCAAGGCCATGAGATAAAGTTACGTTTAATACTTATTCTAAACCCCCAAGTATAATCTCCCAAGTTATATCAGCCACAGCCGCCCCAGTGTTTATGTTATTGTCATCAATTCATTGTTTGTATATCCCCTATGTACTCATTTTACGGAGTACTCCCCGATGGGATGCCGAGACGGAAGCGAGACGGGAGCGGAAAGGAAGAAAGACGGCATACTTGAGACGGCGCGACTGGACTCGGCTGATCCAGGCACGGAGAAAGCCAAATCCTTTCAATCGCGAATATCGTCTATAGACTATATGTGCGTCGCCTTATTCCGTCCCATTTCCCCCCTTCCCGCATCCCCGCATCTCCGCATCCTTCACGTTGCAACCTGCATCTCTTTCCCCGTCCCATCCCGTCCCATCCCGTCTCGTCGTCCCTTTGGCATGGCCGATGGGGGCCATGAGACTCTCACGAGTCACAGGCCACGACCACGACCACGATTCACACAGCCCTTCTCCCCATCCTCCCCCCTCCTCACCCACTCCCTCAACACAAACTTCTGAACCTTTCCACTCGCCGTCTTCGGAAACTCGTCCACCCAAAACACATACTTGGGCACCAAATGACTCGACAGCCGCCCCCGAACCCAATCCCGCACCTCCCGCATCGTCAAGATATTTCCCCGCCGCCGCGCGGTCTCGTCACCACCATCCTGTAACTTACCTACCGTTGCATCTGCATCTGCATCTACGGCCCCAGTCTCCCATCCCCGACTCGGAATCACAAACGCAGCAACAGCCTCCCCGAGCTGCTCATCCGGGACACCCACAACGCTGACTTGCGCAACGCCAGGATGCTGGAGGAGACAATTCTCTATTTCGAGGGGGTGGATATTTTCGCCCGCGCGGATGATGAGGTCTTTGAGCCGGCCTGTGATGGTAATGAAGCCGTTGTGATCCATGGTGGCTTGGTCGCCTGAGTAGAGCCAAGTGGTCTTGCTGCTCTTTTCATCAGCAGGACCGTCTTCTTGTTCGGTGCTGGTGCTGGTGCTGGTGCTGGCATGCTTGAGCCGGGACCGGGACGCACTAGACGCAGCGCCATTGTGTATCGGTAATGGTATGCTGTCTGCCTCCTCGACACGCACATCCGCCGTCTTGGCCTCATCTCCAAAGTACCCCTTCATGACTAAATAACCCGCCGCGGCCAACTCTCCCCGCGTTCCCAGCGGAACAAGACGGGTTCGATCCAGAGGATGTACGATCTTGACACTAGTATGTGGCAGGGGTGTCCCGACCGTGCTGCAGCGCTGGTGGAATGGATCCGACGGGGCCGTCATGCAGCTGACGGGGCTTGTTTCCGTCATACCATAGCAGATGACGAGGTCACGGAGGCCTAGCCGCTCATAGATGGTCTTCATGAGGGATTCCGGGACGGAGGAGCCGGCCACGATCCCCTTGCGGAGGTATGCCGGCGCTGCGTCCTTGTTGTTTCTGTCGAGCGCGTCGAGAACAGCGGAGAGCATCGTCGATACGCCGTATAGGCCTGTGGCGTTGTGATCAACGCACATCTTGAGCGTGGCAACGGGGTCGAATGCCGGACTGGGGAATAGGATCGCCGCGCCGGTGGTCGCCGTGGCCATGTATCCCAGTATGCAGCCAAAGCAGTGGAACAGCGGCGGCGGCACAACCACCATGTCCTGGGGGTCCAGGCCCATCCGATGGGCTATGAAAATCCCATTGTTGAGAATGGAGTGGTGCGTCAGCATCGCGGCCTTGGGCGTTGATGTCATGCCGGATGTGAACTGGATATTGATGGTATCATGCGCGTCGAGTCTCTGCGGGGGCTTGACGCCGCGCTCCGAGCCCTCCAGCAACGATGTATACGGCGTGAGGGCTGTACATTCTTCCAGCGCGAACCGCACGCCCTCGTGGCTCGCGCGGTTGTCCACCACAATGACCTTCTTCAGCGTTGGTACCCTCTCGGTCTCGATCATCGCACTGGAGCCCCTCAGACTGTGGCCCTGCAGAACTTCATCCAGTAGTGCCTCGTTGCTGCGGCCCCGGCCGGGCCTGTACGCCAAATCCGTGACCGCCCCAATAATGAGTGTCCCGGCCCCGAGATGGCGCAGCGCGGCCTCGACCTGCGAGACCTGGAAGCCTGGATTGAGCGGCACGAGCACAGCGCCGAGCTTGTAGCACGCATATGTCAGGGCCGCAAACTCGGCCGTATTGCCTAGCGAGATGGCCACGCGGTTGCCCTTGGCCACGCCCAGGCTTGCGAGCGACGATGCGAGCCGGTTGGAGAGCACATCGAGCATATGATACGTGAGGGTGGTTTCCGAGGCGCGAGGCGTCGGAGACCGCGCGATAACAGCTGGACGGTCGCCGTGCTGGGAGACGATGTGCGCGAAGTGCTCGGGGATGGTACCGCTGTATAACGCGGGCTATCATCGTGGCGTGCAGTACAAGACAAAAAAGAAACAGGTCAGTGAGTGAGTCGGTCATTGAGTGAGCTGTTGTTTTGGCATGTTGCAAGGGAAAACGCGCGAACAAGACCCGGATACAGAAGATGGTAGGCCATCCCCTTCTTTTCTTTTTTCTTTTTTTTCTTTTTTTTTTTTTTTTTTTTTTTTTTTTTTTTGGCCGTTGTGCTGCCTATCTGATGATGCATGATACGAAGGCAAAGACATACAAGCACATACATGTAAAAACAAAGAACAACTCAGTATATAAGCAGCATACAAACACCACCCACTACCACATGTGACATACAAAAACGCAAACACCCAAACACGCAACGCAACACACGCAAGGAAACGTAGACCCAAAAATATGACATATACTGATACATCACACTGATATAACACACATAGGAGGTATACATCTCCACAAGCCTACGCAAAATCACCTCCCTAGGAAAGAATAGCAAAGCAAAGCAAAGCAAGCCCACGAGTAATAATAAGTAAAGTAAAACCACCCACCATACCTCACTCGGGCCCCTCCAAAAGCTCAGCCTCTCCGCGCAAAGCATCCTCCTCTGCGCTAATAAAGGAGCAACAGTGGCAGTGCGCCAGGGCTGCCATGCTCTCGCTCGGCCGATGAAGGCGCAGCACTTCGGAGGCCTGCCCGACAAAGGGAGCAGGCCGTTCATGAGGGACAGATGGGGGGTTTCGACGGCATGAAGGAAGGGCTGACGGAAAGCTTGAGGAGGAAGGCTTCGGGCTGAGTTGAGAGGGATATGGATGTTGAAGATGGGAATTAGAATGGGGACTGTAGCGTAGATGGGAGTTGGGAGTTCCGGTAACGGGTAACGGTTGATTGGGACCTGAATGGGCGTTATACATACTAGGTTGACGTCATTTTGGACGCTGGACGCGTTCGGACGGCTAGCCGTTGAATGCAACATTGTAAGGTACCTATGTACCTAACTTGACGAGTCGACGACTCACGAGTCACGACTCACGAGTCCACGACAAACCATCTCGAGGCTCCACTTTTGAAGCCAATGCCAAGGCCATGATGACATCACCCACCGCTATTACATTATGTATGTATATACATACAATGTAGGTACCTATGTACATACCTACCTACTGATGAGCGTGCGATTGCTATCTTGATTCTTCACTGAAGCCCCTTCTTCTGATGTACAACTTGACCCTGCAAGCCTTCGGAATCATATAAAAAGAAAAACAGCCAAATTCCTGACTCCAAATCGATGTCCTGTCCAGCACGGACATCCACATGCTATCACACACAGTGACTGTGGTGCTCGAAAACAACACACGCTGTATGACAAACGCCTTCAGCGCCATGTCTCGCCTCTCTCAGCTAGACCCAGCGCAAATGCAACATCGTATAGACCGCATTGATGGCTACGCAGAAAGGAGCGGAAACCATGAAAACACGGAAAAGACAAAAGAAAGCAGACACCTAGTGCCAGTATGTACATCATCGTAATCCAGCTTTATGGCGTGTCCGCAGGCGACTCCTGCACCCCGTGTACCTGTGACTGCTGCCGTACTTTTTGTTCGCCAAAAAAAAAGGAACGATTAAATGAATGTGTCTGTGTGCATGCGAATTTATGAAAGAAAAAAAGGAATTAGAAAAAAGCCAAGCTCAAAGTTCGCTGTGTTGCATTCCCCGGTGGGATGACTTGGGTCGCAAATGTCAAAGCTGCCGCCCCTGGTTCATACCCAGAGAACCGTCTTAATCGACTAGCCCTTGTGAATATTCACCTACTACTTCTTCCTTTTGCTCGCCGATGTGACGCTCGCTTTCGGGTTTCCACGTGCCTAGTTCATCCTGTCAGCGATTGCCAGGGGCTCGCGAAGCAGCACAGCGGGCATGACAAATAGAGGAAAAACTATAAATGCATACCCTCAAAATCATGCTTAACGAATGCCATGGGGTCATCGTAGTCCTTAGATCCCATCTGCTCCACGCCAGGAGAAAAGCTTGTAATGGGTAGTACAATCACGTCGCCCACCCGCTTGCTCATTTCGATGCCGGTAAAGTTGTGCCAGTCAATCTTTCCCCGGCTATTCTTCATGTCGAAGAACCGTGCGTCATTGAGATAGTCCATGATGGTGTCTGTCCATACGGCAGGGCCGGTGAGGTCCACCACGTCCTTGCCCTCAAACGACGCCAGCCGGCCTTCCCTCTTCATCGTCAAAGTCGCGTTGGTGATCCGTGCGACGATGTCGCGCAGCACGGGATGACCCGGCTTGCTCTGGATCGTCCATTGACAGAATTGTATCCGCCGGCTATACCAATCCGCCCAGTCGGGGCGATCAGGGTCCGCCTCGATGCCAATGACGAGGCCAATCGTCTGCCGGGGAATATGGGGCGGAACCCATTCCAGGGCGCTCTTGATCGCATATGTATCGATATCGGAGTAGATTCCCCCTCGCGCTAGGAGAATCAGGTAGCGAAACAGGTCGGCTTTCAGGACGGGCAGCGGCAACGCATGATAGGCTTCTAGTACCTCGGGTACAGAAGCATAAAACAGGTTGAGCATGCTAACAGCCACATCGTCCGTGATGACTTCGTGGACGAAACCGGGGTGCTGGAGGGTCCATGAGGCCTCTTGTTCTCGGAATTCAAACTCGCCGTCGGACGGCGAACTCTTCCACGTCTGCCAAATATATGCAGGGAATTTCGATTCAATGTCGTAGGGGTACGCGTAGGCGAGCTTGTCATACGTGGACATGCGCGACATGTCCCTTATGGGTTTTTGGGGTACCGCTCGCTTGCTATCGGCAGGTTTCGCGTTTGTCGGTCTATTGTTGGGGCGTGGCGGGTGGGCCCTAGGACTGTTCGATGAGCTATGTGAATGTATGACTAGGAAAAAGACTGTGACGATGAAGGCAGCCGCAGCTAAGGCGCGGCGCGAGTTGAGCATCTTGGCCGGCAAAGTAGTGCGATGCAGCTCGCCGGTGCCTTGGTATTGTCTGACTACGACGAAGCGCAGGTCAAGAACTTGTGAGGGTAAGTCCGGTTTGGTGGAAGCGAAAAGGGGGCAAGACGTCACTCTCTGCGTTTATTTGCTTTTTTTTTATCACCGCCCAATTTTCGCGTCGCAGCGCTGCCGGTAAGCACCAGAAATAACGAACCAAAGTTGTGGGAAAAGACGACAGCGAGAAAACGAGAGGCGTTGGTAAGAGTCGAGTAGGAAGAAGAAATTATTGTAGACGTTGCCGGCAACTGCGTATCACTCAAAGGAGTGTGTATAGTTAGGTATGCTCTCTTCGCGTCGATTTCACGGCTGGCAAAACTCTTGTTACTTTAATGTTCTCAAGGCGGCGAGTCAGACCCGCTGCGAGTGGAGTTGGTTCGTACCGGCTCAGTGGGTGGTGGGGATTCGGCCGTTGGCGAGAATGGCACCCAAGACCTTGAACAAGCAACGCGCTCGCTCGCTCGTATCAACCAGGTGTCAATAAAAGTGCCATTCATTGACCAAGTGACGCAGTGACGCACTAGTCCGCCGTGGCCTTCACTGCCTCAGTATGCCCAGTATGTCCGGTTGGCAGCAAGCCCGGAGAGTAAAAGCTCGTGCCAAATCAGGTCGACAGCGGTTGCTCGGCAAAGGATCAAAGCTGTTGAGAGTGATACCGTAAGCGATATTGGAATCAGTGACGGCGGAAATATGGCTGCTGCGAAAGTGAAGACAACGAAGCCCGGGCTAGCGCATGGTCGGACCTCTATCGTATGACGAAGTCGAAATGGATCCAGGCAAGGAGATCGGTTGCATGGACGTTGAGGACCAAGCTTCGGAATGCGGATGTCAAAATGAGTGACGAAGACGTAGTTTGAGGGATAGCGAGCGGCAACGAGACCAGGCAGGTCACGAGAAAGTTGATGAAGACAAAGACAGAACGAGATGCAAGCAACGAATCAAGCTTGGCATCTGGGGATCTACTCCGTACGCGAAACAAAGAGACAACAGAGGCTAAACCGAGCTCAGGTCAGACGAGAATCGCCAATTGCGGCAGAGGGGAGCACGATCTTGTAGGAGGCTAGGACGGGCAAAAAGAATGACGCGTGACGTGTCCGCGCACTTGAGGCAGCGCACAACGAATCGTCAACGAATCGTCAACGCATTGAGAATTTGAGAGGGATGCAGAGGGATCCGAAGGATTCATTGGGTTCGATCGTGCCTGCCACATGCAGCCAGAGTACATATGATATACCTTTCCGAGTCCTCAGAGGCTCTCAGTCCTTGATCAGTGATGAGTAGGTACACTCGAGTCCCGAGTCCTTCCCCATCAACCCGTGGAGGACTGAAAACATCAAACACCCACAGTGGCACAGATCCATATTACCCGACCCCGCCTGTGTTTGGAATGTCTGCCTGGACCCGGCTAAAGGCATGTGTTTCGACCGCTGCCGTGTTGTAACTTGTACATAGGACTTGCTCGCCGCATGCTGCGGAGACTGGAATGCCAAAACCTTCCACATCATTGCGATTTTGCCTCGTCGGAACCCCGGCTTCCATTGAGCAAATCTTGCATCTTGAAACATTGGTTCGTGACTCGTGAGACTGATGGTATCTCCATCACAAATATCCGTATGTACTCTGTACTTACCTCTTCATCAAGGGACCAAGTTCATTAAATTGCCCCACAGTGCACACGTTCGAACCCCACATGTTCGACCAAGCACGCGGAAACTCGTTGGCTGTGGCATGAGGTCCCCGATTGTTGATACCTACCTAGGTATGTACCTACATACATATTGACTCCGTGAATAGTAGATCCTCAGGGAAACCCACACTTTGATGTTGGACAAACACATTGCGATACTGCAACGCTGCGGCTTTGCCCCGCCCTCAGCTCAGGAACTCGCGTCGTGTAACGTGTCAGTATACGTAGGTACCAGGAGTCAGGAGTGTGACTGAAAGAGATTCATCAGATCATCGTGGATTCGTGATCCTGCCGAGCCTACCAGGTACGCCAGTGATGTCATGTCCGACTAAAAATATCGCTATGTATCACGGAGTACGTAGGCGGCTTTCGCGCTAATAAGCTGGCTTGACAAATAATTGTATGTACATACCTATGTACCTATGTAGGTAATTTGTACCTACTTCGCGTCTGAGGAGAGCTGCCACTCCAAAGCTCGCTGGAATAGCTTTTTAGGTATGTATTTCTATGAACTTAACCCGAGATCGAGAGGTTCCGACAGCTTGGAGCTTTCTCGTATTGTCTGTTGGATTTCATACCTATTGCCTGGGTCGTGATGAAGACGAGGCGGCAAATACCTATGTACCTAGTTCAAACTTCGTGCAGCTTAGTGGCCGCGCCGTCTTCGGCACTTGTTGGGCATGTGTCAGCTACATACTGAGCTACCTACCCCACGACACCAAGGCTCGCCAGTGCGCCACTAAAACGCATCCATCAGATGAGAAGGTAGGTAGGGATAGAAAAGAAAGGGAAGAATCGAGAGCGGAGATCGTAGGCCAGACACCCGCAGGAGCTGTGCTACGAAACAAAAAGAAGGTCTGAGTAGTAGACCGAAAAGACGACAGTCC
>SRQH01000556.1:0-18561 GCA_018360345.1 Claviceps sp. LM84 group G4 | reverse complement strand
CCCCCCCCCCCCCCTTTTTTTTTTTTTTTTTTTTTTAATTTTGTTTTCACCACCGTTGCTGAGTCTCATACGCTAACTTTGATATTTTAATGTAGGGATCATATTGGTGGGAAACCCTGGATTGATGATGCGAAAAACGCCCAGTGGAATTTTTGGAACGCTGCGAATAAGTGGCTCCCGACTTGGGGCCCGGGTGATGAGCGTGGCATGACAGTTCGATCGGTCAAGATGTGGCAGGCTGGGCATTGCGAAAAGTGAGGCCCAAGTCATTCGTGTAAGATATGATGATGCAGTGCGAGACATTATATAGTAAGAGTAATGGGCGTCCAGTAAAGCAGGGCAGAGCAAGGTACGGACAGCAATCAACAGATGACGTTCATAGATTGGACGTTAGGGATCATGTAAACTATAGTATTTCTTCTATCTTCATCCTTCTTTTTTTTTTCCCTTCTTTTCTTTTACTTTGCCTCCTTGCGTGGATGGCGAAGGAACAAAACAGTGCATGTAATGAAAATATGTGCGCTAGTCGAATAGAGGGCATTTTCTTTCTCCGTATATTCGTAAAGCGCCCGAGACAAGACATGAGAAAAGCGTGCATCGCCACGACAAGCGACAATGCGCAACCGAAACTTGGCAACTCGGGGTTTCGAGCGTTTCAGCCATCGACGTACGTGGAAATGAAACAGGGGACACAAGGAGACCTGGATATCTTGAAGGAAAAGAAGAACAAAAGAGACACAAAAGAGACACAAAAGGAGATGCAGAGACAAAAGAGGAACGAAAAGTATAGATGCGCAAGTTCGAAACCGACAGTTCGAACCGGAGAAGGAAGAAGAAGTGATATTTTGGATGGTAAAGAACCAACAAAGGGAACAATGTAGAATACCAAGGATAACGAATTTCCAACGTGTCCCAACGTGTCCCAACGTGTCGCCATTGTTGAATGACTGATCCAAACCAACAATAACATTGCTCCGTCCGTCTTCAATCATGGATAGCACCAGAGAAAAACGCCCAAGGAACATAAAAGTAATAAAGAAACATGATGCGTCAAGAGAGCTAGCTTCACTTGGCCTGTGTGCCGCTCTCTGTCACTGTTTTCCGAAACAGTCTCTTTGTGCCGCCTACTCGGCCGAGCTCTCCGAATCGTTTTCTTTCCTCAGGTGGCGACACCATGCGCTCGATGCTGACTTGGCGAACCTTTTCTGTGACGCTTTCCACCCACGCCTTGTTCTCGTCGCTCATCTCAACCCGTTTGCCGGTAGGCCCGGCGAGACCCAAGAAGGAAGTGTCGTCCTCAGGCCAGCTCAGGCGGGATTCGGGCCGCGAGTGCTGCGAATCATCTGACGAGGTTCCGTCGGCAGAACGATGGTGGTGGGGATGGCTGGAAAGAGCAGGTATTTTGATCGGCACTCTGGGCACATCTTGATTGACTGAGCTTACGCTCCTCCTGGCCTTTCGGATATTCAGCGGTGTCATGGGGGACTTCTCAGTGACAGCGGTTGCAGCAGAAGACGGCGGGCGATGCGGGCTGGATCCAGACGCCACACTGGATGCCTTGCTGTTGTTGCCGGGCATGTCCTGCAATTCGACTTTGGTCGGCTTTTCTGTGGAAACCGAGCGGCGTCCATGGTGAGTAGCATATTCTTTCAAGTATTCACTCAAGTCGGCCCAGCCGCCACCGACTCGAACCATGACACGCTCACCGTGCTCACCAACACAACGAACGAAGAGCTTGATGGGCGGTTCACCCGTGCTGCGGGACAAATGATAGATTCTTACTTCTGGCTGACCTCGAGTGGTTCGAGGCCGGCACCTCGACGGCGACAGGGTAAAGGATGGTGTGGTGGTTCGAGACGATAAGTTCGACGTGCTTCGTTTAAACGGCTCTTTAGACGTCTTCTTCCTGAGTCGTGGTAGTTGGAGATCGGGAGGGTTCAGATTGACAGTTGGAGGGTCTGCCGACAACTTGATCTTGGCTGGTATCGAATTGATAATGTTGCTGATTTGCTGTCGCAGATGCCTATCGCTGACGGAGCTATCCCTTCGAGGTGTCGCATCTGCCAGTTCAGACACGGACATGGAGTCATCGAAATCTTCCCCAAACGATGATGCTCTCAGTGGCGTCTTTTCATACACCGAGTCAGAACTGTCAGTGTCTTCCGGAACAGACGTGATGCGTCTTTCACGATCCAAGGAGAGAGGAGGCGAGCTTGGAGGGCTGTCGTCGTGGGCAAATTTGGCCTCACGAATCCGGCCTTGGGACACTACTGGAGAGGCAGAGACTTCGGGGCCGTCGCTAAATGAGACGTCGAAGCGACTCGTGTCTTCGGGCAGCATGGGGAACTCCTCAGAACCAGAGCTGCCTTGTCGGAGACTGCTGCGAAGTCGAGGCAACTCAGCCTCCTCTTCCTCCTCTTCTTCGCCGACTGGGGACATGGTTCGGTGGTTGAAGCTCGACAACACATTTTGCTCCAGCGTGATGCTCTGATCGTTCCAGAACAACATGGAATCGTCCGCCTCTGCAGACGAGTCTACAGTCATGCCTGAATCAAATGATCTTTGGTAATACGGCATTTTGGGACTGCGGCTGTCGTATGGGTGTAGGAACTCTGCATTGTGCAGCGAAGAATCGTCGTAGGCCGATATTCGCTGTGGGCTATGGCTGCCGCCGTCATACACAGTGTTATCATCCTCTGAATGGATATTGATAGGATGCCCGCTGCCAGTTTTCGACAGAACTGGCGAAGGAATGGCTACGCCTGAATCACCAGAGGGCGAATTGTTGGATGTTGATGAATACGTCAAGGACCCCGCACTCTCTTCGACATCGCTAAGAGTGCGAGGCATTGGTGACTCCGCGAGCTTGCGACTTCTAGTAGATCGAGACCAATTCGTCTCGCGTATTTTTCTCTCGCAAGTGGCGACCCAGTCACTGTAGTTGTGCTCAACAACCTCCATGCGATTCAGCCAGCAGTCGGGAAGAGTGTCTTCCACACCTTCCAGACTGTCGAGCATGGCATCCAGAATACGGCCGGGCGCGGCGACTTTTTTGGCGAGCACCTTTTTCATGACGGCAAAATCACTGCTGGTTAGTGTTGTTTTCTGCACCACAGCACCATTCGCGTCCACCTGGACCGATCGCCGTAGCGGCTTCGAGATGGCAGTCCATCCAGCTTTCAGGCCAACTTCAGCATCATCCATGGCGTAGAGCAAAGCTGGAATGCGCTGCAAAACCCCGACGCGGATATTCCATATTGTGAGTAGACGCGTAAGCTTTGCGAGAGTGGGAAGCGTCTGTAGAACGATGGTGGTCACTATGACGGAGAGATCTTCCATCTTGTTATAAGTCGATGCACAAGAAGTTGCCTTGCTTGAGATGGAACATGGGGTGCCGGGTCTCGACATGGGCATGACATGGTTCGATAGGACTTGCGCCTTGATCTCCTCCAATTCCAGGTCGGCCAATTCGCTGTATATCTCTCCCAATCTCTTCTCGTATAGGGCAACGTCCTCGGCGGGTAAACTGCCAATATGCTCAACACGGTCAGTCTTGGGAGGGTGGACTTGGAAGGATAATCTGTGTGACGATCGGTTGTTTGGGTTTTCGAAACCAGCAGAGCTACCCTCATCCGGCGTGGGCCAATGCCAGTCAGATAGTTCGTTGACCCATTCCCAGATCTTCTGGGATGCTATAGCGGCTCGGATAGCAAAGTCTTGTTCTGCAGCAGACGCGCCTGCTAGATAATTGCGTAGCGCACCATCACTGGTGCTGAGGGCGTCGACGGCTGTAGCGGGTGCTAGATGGGCAAAGATGTCGTCACCTAATCGATTTCTGGCCGACTGTTGCCCGATCAGAGAGTGCCTTTTAGGCTTCAGTAGAAATGTTGAATCACCCATGATATGGTGTTACTCGACGGCTTGGATGTTGGGCACAGGCGATGCAATTGCGAGTCGATGGGTTGGCGTTCAGATTGATGACAAACTGTCATGACCCGCTCATGGTCCTGGGGAGGTTGCGATACTTATGATGCGACTCGAAGTAAGTATGCACATAGTCGAATTCGATGAAACGCGGAAGAGAGGCCCCGACGGTATCGAGGCGTCGGACAAAGCGATCGAGGTTGATGTTGAAGTACAAAGGTAGAAGAGGCGGGGTATAGGACTTGCTTGGTACCTACACCTGCACCGAGTGAGAGTGGGAAGAGAAATCAAGAAGGCTGGGGCGATTGATCTGTGGCGCGCCAGTGAATTGGCAGAACCCAGCAGGAGTACAGACGCTGTCAATCAGGAGACGAGGAACAATCAGCTCGTCAACAGCCTATCGAACCCTTTAAAAGCGGTACTGGTTGATGATGATCGAGGACGTTGCGCGTTGGGGCAATGCAGTGCGCCAGATCCAAAGAGGCGGCGGGAGGCGCGTGTAATGCCGACGGGGTCCGGTCAAGAGCAAGGTCGTACCAGCAGCAGGGCAGTACGCCTCGGGTCGTATTGCGTCACACGTATGTATGTATGTACGTATGTACTGACAGCTAGCACTTGAGGAGTCGAACACGACAAGACGCGTCAAGGTGGACGAGGCTAGCTAGTCGTAGCTAGGGGGGTTTGATAGCGACGTGGTGAGGTGAATGAGGTGATGAGGTGGCGCACGTCGTTCTAAGACTTTTGCTTCGGGACAGGCGAGCCGGTGCTAGCACAAATCGAGCAGCACGACAACAAACAAAGCGAATGAATGAAGCCGAGGCGGGTAACGATGAGGGCGGCAAGAAACGAGCGCAGGGCGGCCTAGGACGAATTGAAAAGGAGTCGCGAACTGCTGGTGGTGTTGGTGATGTCGATGATGGAGAGAGTGGACAGCCCGATCAAAGCAGGCGACTGGACGAACAAAAGGAGTGTCTGCAACAGCGGGATAGTGCAAGTTGCCAAGGGGGTTGATGGTGATGAACGAGGATGAAATTGGCGAGGATGAAACTTGTGAGAAGAGAAAGAAGGAGCACAATCGGATGGGGAAGGGTCTCGGTCGCTGCTGCCTCGCGCGACGCTCAGGGGTCTGCCCATGTGTGCCTTCCTGCCTAATTTGATCACCAGTTTGCCCCCGGCTCTTCTTATCTCTGTCTCTGTCTCTGGCTCTCTCTCTCTCTCTCTCTCTCTCTCGCTCTCTCTCGCTCTCTCTCGCTCTCTCTCGCTCTCTCTCTTTTCCGTCCCTGCTTATTTTTAAATCAACATGGCCTCCGAGCTGGTCTAACGCCCCTACACAGCCTCACCTCCGCATCGCGGTAAATTAAAACTGTCCGCAGCAATCTGGACATCTGTCAGAGTTCAACAAAACTCGTTCTCGTGTTCCTACCACCGGACAAGCTAGCTAGCAGAACGACCAAAGCCCGCGCCACGAAGTTCATGCGACACCCACGGCACCAGATGCCGAACCCAGACAGCCCCATCGCCGAGATGAACAGGAACAAGACCCCCTGGTCGCCCCCTGGTCACTGGCTCCTCCCGCTGCCCGTCCAACCGACTTTCGTCCGTTCTCTCAATCTGCTGCTGCTGTCATCAGATCTGAGTCCCAGAGACCCCTATCCCTTATTTATGCAGTGACAAAAGGGGATTTTTTTTTAAAGATTTTTTTGTCGCCGAAGGCAGGCAATAACCGGCCCGTGCATCAGGCTGAGAGACCCGCGACGTCGTCATTCGTCGCCTTGTGGCATGCGTTGGTCCAATCGTTGCTGTCATGACATGAAAAGGCCAGTGCCAACTTTAAGAGCATGCAGCACTGGGGCACGGCAGCCCAGGATGAGCGGCCCAGGATACATACATAGGTAATTTCATGAATGAAAGGGATTTACTCTGTACATGTACACATGTAGGTAGTACGGAATACAAGTGTACCCCCGCCCCTAAGGTGCGACATGAAAGTACCTACCTATGTATTAGCGAGGTAAAAATAGAGCACGCAGAGAACAGGAGCTCTTGTCTTCTTCAAGTCGACGGTCCCATAGTGCAGAGGTACATAGGTACACCTCATTCAGTTGGCAGATAGCGAGGTAGTCGCTCGCCGTGAACGCGAGACATTGACTCGCAGCGGACGATCAGTTGTCTAAACTAAGTCTGTATCTACGGAGTACACTCTGAGTCCTGACCGTCGAGGACGATGCGGCTATATCGTCGACACGCCGCGTAATACTGAATAATGACAAATCTCCAAACGCCTGGGCATACAGCATCATACTCCAACACGACGCTTTACGTCTGACCCGGGACCATCGTGCAAACCCCCTGAAACAAAACAACGCGCTACGGGTGTGATCCACGAGCGACTGTAAATTTTCAGGTACAAGGCGAATGTGGGTCGCCGACTCTGTACCACACAGTAGGTACCTAGGTACCTACCATACGGAGTACAGGGATTTCCAAAGTGGCACCGCCTTCCGTTCGTGGCCGCGTACCTGGCAAAAGACGGATTGTCGAAGCGCCACTGCTGCGCCAGTGCTTCTCCAGTGCTTCCCGCCGTCGCCAGCGCTCCGATATAGCGGTCAACACCTCCCGCAAGTGTTAAAACTCGCTGCAACTGCGCTGCAACAGTGCTGTGCGGCGCCGCGTGTCAGGGGTTCTCTGTCCATCAAACACCGGGATTGCAATAATATCGATACAGCAATGACAATGTCGTCAAAATCGGCATTTTCACGATAAGATGCTCTATAGGAAGGTGATTACTGCCGATGAATGTCGTCATGGAAGCATTGGTCTTTATTGTTGATTGATTGATTGAAATAAGTGGCGGGAGGACCTTTACGGAGTACATGTATGAAAATGAAAAAGTTTGTCGGCACGTTTTCCAGCCGACAAATTCAAGCCGAAATACGGAGTACATGTCAAGGTTCCCACTTTCTTCCTATTGTAGGCAATTACGCGGCCCCTGCTAGCTGTGAGCCTGTGAGGACCGCTGCCACCAGCGTCCCTCAGTCACGTGATACTTAGGATACCGATGTCACGTCACCGCTGCAGACTCTGCCCCGGTGGCACTCTTCTTCTCTTCTTCTCTTTTCTGCTCCTTGTTAGTCTACTCCGAATTGTCGTTAATAGAGCTTCATCGCCGCGTCCACCACTTCGCCCGCTGTGACCAGCCGTGACACAATAATAGACTCTCAACCCACTCGCTGGTGTACGAGTCGAACAAACGCACCTCAACCACTCTCCGCGTGATTTCCGTCACGCCACACCTCGTCGGGTGCAGACGACGTCAAAAAATATCAGCTGTACAACACCTCGAACGACAGACGCCTCGCCCATGCCCAAGAAGAAAGACTGGGGTACCGCGCTCAGATCATCAGCCCGTCAAGCAAGCAAAAAGCTAGACGACGAACCCGATAGTGAGACTACCTCCGCCAACCGCGTCAGACAAGAAGAAGACGTGGTCCCGGGCACTTTCCCTGACGACGAGCACAACATCGCTCTACCGTCCATCGAACAAGCAAACGACTCCTATACAGATGAGTCCTCTTTGCTCTCATAGACTGTACACAACTCGCGGTCAACGACCAAGTACTCCGCGATACCCAGCCAAGCCCGCCGGCAAAAGAGATGGCCGACGCCGAGCCTCCCGCGTGGGCGCGACCCTTGATCGACGTGTTCGAAGATGACAAAGAGAAGTTTGAGATTTGGCTTTTCTCCGTCATCGAGCACATGAAGAACAACTTGGAGTGCTATCGAAACGAGCGCGCGCGAATGACTTTGGTTTTCAACCGAGTCACAAAGACGTCGCAGGGGCCGCTGAAGTCTCGATACATGTCGGAAGACAATCCCTTCGCTAGCGCCCAGGAGATGCTGGCCCAGCTGGAGGCTATCTTCGGCGATTCGGATGCGTCCACTACGGCCAGCCAGGCCCTTAACCACTTGGAGTTCGGTATCAAGCGGGATGATGTCAATATTTTCATCGCCAAGGTGAATGCACTGGTCGACAAGGCTAAGATCGGGATTTCGGAGCGCAAGCAAACGCTCTTCAACTGCTTGAAACCGGATTTCGACCCTACTGGTCACTTTCGCACGCTCGTTCTCGTATCCCTCCGTGCGACTGACCACGGCGGCAGTCAGGGCGCGCGTGAAGTTTTCATACGTCTCTTGGGGATTGAGAACCAGCGTGCGAAAGTGACCAGTAGGGTCGAAACCCGGTTTCAAGCAGTTGAACAGCGTTTGCTTGCGCTCCGAAATCCCGATCTTAGCCTTGTCGGCCAGTGCATTCATTCACCTTGGCGATGAAATTATTGATATCATCCCGCTTGATATCGAACTCCAAGTGGTTGAAAACTTCACGCGCGCCCTGACTGCCGCCGTGGTCAGCCGCACGGAGGGATACGAGCATCGGCGGAAGCCCAAGGACGACAAGCGTGACTCGTCGCCTCCCCTCCGGTTCAAGTCGGAGCGCCACGGACGTCGGGTGACGATTCCGAATATATCGAAACCGGCCTTTGATATCAAGAAGCTCGTCAACTTGACACGTGAGAGGCCCTCATCAAGGGAATTTTTCTCGGTTGTCGCGTTCAGGATCATCGACGGGCCGAGTGTCCTAACACTCAGCACGTCATTCAAGCGTTCTGCCGCACTCGCCTCGAGGATCCAGTCGACGCCCAGGATCCTTCCGAGTCTGACGAGGAGGGGTCGAGAAACGACTCAGACTACCGAAAGACTCCTCAGTAGTCTGTTTTGTGCCACAGGCAGCTAGTGCTAACAAAGCAAAATCGTCAGATCAATTTGTTGTCCCAACTCAAGTGAAGATTGACAGAATTGGTCTTAAAGCCAAAGCTCTCTGTGACACCGGAGCAGGGATCTATCTCTCCATGACACCCGAACTCGCCCAGCGGGTTGTCGGAACTCTCAAGGGCAAAGATTATGAAGCTTCCGCAGCCCTTACAGCTGGCGGATTTCACCAATACTCCACGAGGCGTAGTTACCGACTACATTCGGGCCTCCATGACGATTGACAATCGTTCGTTCAATTGCCAGAAGTTCTTAATCATGAGATCCAATCATGATGTGTTCATCGGTCAAGACTTCTGAGTCCAACACCGCGTGGGGCTTTTTCCTGCTAACAAATCGTTCATATGGCCCGATGATATTCCTCCCTTGGGGTATTGCTCAAGGCCGATCGATCATGGTATCTGATAGCCCCCCACGACGAATCAGCATCAAACACCAAGCCGATGTCATCCGTCGTGACTCGTGACCGTCTCATAGAAAAGGAAGACAAGGAGATCAAGCGCAGGGCTATTCTCCGGCGCAACTGGCGCGAGCCGCTCAATGTCCACGCTATAGGTCAGACTGCTCAGGGACTACCGTCGTCCAAGATGGTACCCGAGGGACCCATCAGTAATCGAAAATATTTGTCATCGTGCACACATGGCGTGTATCAGACTCCATGGCGCGACCCAAAACGGTGTTCACGTCATGATGCGCACGATGAAGACCGTTAGACGCCGCTCAAGTTGCATTTCAAAAAAAAAAAAAAAAAAGCATGTCCATTGTCTACACTACATCGGCTTCATGGTCAATATTCCCAATATTTATACTCAACATGTTTGCCTTCATCTGTCATCAAATCGTAGCTATTGCAACTTGCGCCGCAAAACAAGAACAAGATCATTCGTCTTGAAGACCTGACCCTTGCCCGAGTACATGTCTAGGGTGTGGTTCCCGAATAACGCCAATCTAAATTTCATATATGTACTGTGAACCCCTTTCGAGTTCAATCATACCCGATCCAAACGGGCGAATGCCAATACCTTGACATAGCCTCCGAAGAGTCATCTCTAGATTTCTGCCGCCCAACTCCGTTCTACATAGCATAGCATTCGTAGATAGGTAATGTATTGTCCGCCGCCAGACGCCGTTTCGAAAAAGAAAGAAAGAAAAACAAACATGGAACGTTATAGATTCGCACTTGACGGGCGACTGCTTTTCAATTGCATCGACAAGAGCCAATTGGCCCATTTCGGCAAACGGCAGCTAGACCAGTGAATCCAATCAGACCGATATCTCCAACTGGGCAGCCGCCTCGCTCTCCATCATATCCACATCTTCGTCGAACCCCTCCAGGCCAATCGGCCCCTCACTCATCATCAAACTCGTCAGGCTCTCAGTCTTGAAAAACGCATCAGCACCGACACCTGCAATCGTATAGTCGGCCGCGCTTGGGGGCATCATATCGCCGTGGAAATCTCCTAGAACCTGCCCATTGCTATTGCTATTGCTATTGCTGCTGTTGACGTTGCCAATGGTGCTAGACTCCCCTGGGAACTGTAGCCACTGATCAACATCCAACTCCGTCCCTGCCACAGCATTCCAATCAAATGCATCATGGCCCTGCATGAAATCTAAGTCCAGGCACTCGAAGTCGACAAGGCGCTGTTCCTCAGAGTGTCCACTCGCACTAGGGGTGAGTTCTGCGGCGGAATCAAACTCAGTTTGTGGAGGAGAGTACGTGGAGGAGAGTTCCAGAGCCGCCGCGTTGACTGTGTTGGGAGGCAGCATGGGCATCTGCACGGCTTGCTCTGGCGCGGACGCGGGCGTCGTCTTATGGGTATTGAAGAGGGTTTCTGAAGTGGTCATGTAGGGCATGTTCTCGGGAGGGGGCGTGTGAACGTGGAAATCGGTGGGCAGGTCTTGCTTCATAGCTGAAGCGGTCTCGCGGTCCACGTTGGCGTGGATATCGATGGCTGCTTTGCGGAGAGCTGCGTCCAGAAAGCCAGTGGCGTAGTCGGCGGCGGCGTAAAGCTCTCGGAGCTTCTCCATGACACGCATGCAGTGTCGGAAGCCTTTGATGGCGCGATCGCGTGTCTGGGGCCAGGGATCCTTCATCTCAAGGAGGTGGATGATCATGGCGGGGAGAATAACGGTGACGCCGGTCGTAGGAAGGAATCTTTCGAGGCGCAGATGTTGTAGCTCTGAGGCCATGCGAGTGATTTGCGCGGCAGCATCGCGGACGCGCAACCTCGAAACTTCTTGGACCTCGCGGGATGTGGTGGGACGTTGCGTTGGAGACGAGGGTAGGAATTGCGGCCGGTGGAGGGCGGATATCGTTGTGTGATACACCATGTGCAGCATCGTTCGCTGAACAGCCACTGTAGATCTGCCGCCCTGCACATCTACAAGTTTGAGGGGCCTGTACTGGCAGATCTCCGGAAGCGATGCCGCCCAGGCATTCAACTCAAGATCTACCGAGTGTACACTGTCGACATTGTCGACTTGACTGTTGGGAAAGAGCATCATGGTGCTGTTGGTTGTGTTTTCCGGCTTCATCTTGTCCCGGATGAGGACGGAGTACTGGACTTTGAGCATGTGGCTGATGCAAAGACACAACTTGGCTTTCGATATGCACATGACGGCGAGTTCGCGCTGCATATTGACGTCTCGAATCAAGGTGCATTCGGCTGGCACAACACTGATTCCTTCTTGCAACGGTTGAATATCGAAATCGCTCTCCGTGAGCATCGGAACATCAAAGTCTTGGTCCTTGATGCGGATGGGGCGTCGCATGCCCAAAGCAACCAAGCGATCGCGCATGAAGCAAGACCACCAGATGCGCTTCCAAAGCCGCTGCTTGGAGGTTGACATGGAGGTTGTGCAGGGATTACGGTGTAGACCTATGGTGTGTGCGAGAGATATGGCCACTCCCATCCAGTGCCATGTATCTTTTTGGTCGTCTGGCGTTTCGTACCAGTACGTCATTTGCATTAGGGATTGAACGAGAATCAGTCTGTCTTGTTCGTAATCAAAGTCATAGAGCAACTGAACTACATGTTAGACTGTGCTTTTCCATTCATTCCCATACCAGTGTACTGATCAATCAATCAAGAACTCCATCAGGCACAGCAAACTCACCCTTGTCTTCTGGAAGAAAGCCTTTCGAGCAGCTTTACGACTTGAGTAGCCAGCTTCGCGAAGATGCTTCATATCCACAAACGCCACAGCGGAGAACATGATGGACTGATATAGCAAAAGACTTGTCTGTCCATTGAGGCCGTCCCGTCGGTCGACAATGTTCACAAAATGGTGCAAGTCGATTAATGGCATGTATGGGTACACATATTCGATGTAACACTGGAGAAGTGCATTCTGTAAAGGAATATCTGGCAACGTCAAAGCCCCCTTGATGACGAGGTACTGCACATCTTCAGGGGCGATCTTGGCAGGCAGCGGCCGAACAAAAGCTGGCAACTGCGAAGCGGCGTCCGGAATCTCGAGCGAGCTGAGGAATTGCGCGGTTCGCCCATTCTCAAGCGAAGAGGATGGCTGCGACTTCACGTTAGCATCAGCACTACAACACAGAGTGGCACAATCCCGGCCAAAATGAAAAAAAAAAATACTCCAAATACCATGTCCAAGACGAACCTGAGCGAGAAAAGCATTTCCATTGCGGAATTCAGGGCAGCGTTGATCTGTACGGGCATATGTGGTCAGTCATAGTCTGCCTCTAAATTTCCTCCTCCATCATGACAAGAGACAAATGATCTCATTATGGTAGCAGCGGGAAAGAAAGTGTTGGTCTGCGAACGCCAACCGGGCATGTGAAAGCAAAGAATGGTGGCGCACAGGACGTGAAGGGCAGAAATATGAAGCCGTTCCAGGGGTGGGGCAGGAGTGGGCACGAGCAGCACGTATAAGCCCAGGGATCGGACTGACAAAGCGCATGAGGAACGTCATTTGACGAAAATGCAGAAACATTGCTCGTCCGTCGAGCTGCATCTGCGCTGTTGATAGACAGCGGTGGTGTCGCCATGGACGTTGGAGTCGGCGCCGGCGCCGGCGTCGCATGCGGTGCCGTCGAGGTGGTGCTGGCCGTCTTGCATCGCGCGTCGGCCGCCGCACCATCGGCCTCCGCGATGCTCGGGGAGAAGAGACTGCTCTTTCTGAAGGTCAAGACAAGTCAGCGTTGCGCTGCAGATATCAAACGTGTTTCGTGAAGTGTGATAAGTGGCTCGGTGAAACAACGTGGTGTCATGTTTCTGGGGTTTCCTGGGAATAGCAGCCCCGCCCGATCTCCAGTCGAAAAGGCAGCCGGGGCCAATCACTGGACGGCAAAATCGGAGGGAGATGCTGACTGACGCGGGGCGCGGGGAAATCAAGGATGAGGCTTACTTTCGTCGCCGGCTCTCTTGAACAATGCACTAATCAAGAAGTTAGTTGCGGTGGTCGACGAGAATAAATATTTCCATCTTTTCCTTTCTTTCTTTGATCCTGCTCATTATGGGCTTTTTTGTTTATGTAACTCCTACAGTTTCTCGTTTTGCCGTCCGGTCGCAAACGGTGCCGTTTCCGCCGGAGCCGCCCCAAATCCAATGCGCCGCCTCGTGGAGCCATAAAAACAGCCATGAATATAAATAGGTGGACCAAATTGAACTCACTTCGACATTATCCCAACGGCAATTGCCGCACGGGGCGCCTTCGACCACATCGCAGCGAACTTTGCGCGCTCGACAGGATACGCAAGCCCGAGCAGCCCGGCGCTTGGCTACTTTCTGCGGCGCGCTTCCGTCTTGGCCGATCGGAGCTGTGCGCTTCCTCGAGGTTTTCTCCGTAGAGTCTGACATGTGCGACGACGTGGGCGAAGCTGGAGACGTGGGTGAAGCGGGCGAAGCGTCTTTGAGTGAAGCGTCTGACGCCATAGTATCGTGTAAATGCGTCGACCTCGTGACTTGTTCTCTTTCCTGTTTGTGTGGTTGGTGCCCGCCGTCGCGTAGTTTACTTGAGGCAGTCGTTCGTGGGCAGCTCCTTCCAGACTGGTGAAGCTAAAGGAAGCCTTGCTGTGACTACTCTGCTTCCCCGAATCCCAACCCGTCGCTTTTTGCCACTCTTGCTCGCCTACTTCAAAGAGGCCAATTTTGGTGTCGATGGCTGGATTTTTCATCTAAGTATCTTTCCGCTAGGACTAGTAAGTTGGCCGGTGCAACGGTCGAATTTTCTAATGAGTCGAGTTCCTCGCGAGGAGATCTGCGTCGTCGCCCAGGTGAGATGATCCGTTCCGTGGCCGTCTCCGTCCGGTCGTCCTCCGGTGGCCGATGAGCTGATACCTCTCAGTCTATGACGGTGATGAGTAAGCTTCGACGACTTTCGGTTCACCACCAATCACGTTGAAACAAGGAGGTTAAAGAGGGACAAGAGAGAAGGAGGAAAGAAGAAGAAGAAGAAGAAGACGAAAGGAAGAAGACGAAAGGAAGAATGAGACGTCTAAACCCAATCAAACGGCTTGTCTCTTCATATGACAAAAAGCAAGCGGGAGTGGGTTCCTGACGCCAGCGGCCATGGGCTCCTGTTATATTCCGCCACTTTTCCAAGATGGAAGGGCTCACAGTCACACTATTAACTCCACCCATACCATCTATGTATGTATCATCCACGACGATCAAGAGACTAATAAGCCTGGACCTGTTGCTGGAGGCACTCCGCAACAACCCGGACGAAGTGAGGACACGAGGCCGTTCGAGGTGGGGCAGCTCCGGAGCGGACAAGTACATACGGAGTACATACCTCCTTAAGGTACCTCCAGGCTCCTACGGAGTACATACCTTACGTTTTTACCTGCGTCGTACATACATGTCGCAATGTACGGAGACATATACCTCAATCCAGCATCCTCCGTAAGAGTGGCGTGGCGCTTCCGTGGCGGCCTTAGACGGCCGCAATGGTGTTGCTCTCCACCGCAAGCATTGCTTTGGCACTCATTCATGATGGCTTCACGTCACGGGGCGCCATCTGGCGAATTCGGCGCGAGGCTGGGTGGCTGGTCTTTGACTGGCCAACAGCAACTTTTTACTCGTTCAAGGATCTAGCTGCCAGTTGGGTCGTTACTGGGGCGCAACTCAATCGTTGATTCGGTCCGTTGGTGAGATGGATTACCCCATGTTTTAGTCTTGCGTGGCGTTCGAATATTCTCCGCTTGGCACTTCGACCCATTACACTTGACACGATGAGAAGTGGAATTGCTTGGCGTCCCAATCTTGCTTTGCAGTACATATGTATTGGGTGCCTGGAGCTTTGGCCTGCCGCACCTGCGCACATGCGCTGCGCTGCTGCACCTCAAACGTCACGAGGCTACGAGCATCACGAGCGTCACGAGAGGCACATGCTTATGCGTCGTCACGATCTGTGCCCGTCTTTGCGCCTTTGCGCCTTTGCGTCTTTGCGCCTTTGCGTCCGGCCTGGGGCGTGTCAACGAGGACAATGACGCACGATTAAAAGGCTGGTTGCCAAATCGATGACTTCACCGAAAGAATAGCTTCAACGAGTGATAGAACGACTTGCATGTCTCGCGTGTCTCAAGTCTTCGAACATTCTACTTGACCCGTAGCATGCTTGCGGATAATAATTAGTTGATGACTTGATGGATCGCTTCAAACTCTACTCGAGTGACGTGCGCCTTGGCTGCAACATTGGGGTCAGCTCAGAAGTAGGTATGTATGTAGTTGTACCTACCTCCGTGAAGCTATGGAGGCGTCACGATTCACCCCGATCCCGGCCGCCACGTCCGCGCACCCACTGGGCCACGTCTCTTTATTACCTAGGTAGTTGCACGACATGTTTCTCTGGAGATTCCTGGAGCCCGCTGCAGGACTCAGATGTGGCGGCTGATCCGAACTTCTTTCAACAGAAAACGCCGCCTACTCTTTCGACACTCATTTCAGAGCCCCTTTGACGTGGATGGATGCAATGTCGACGCCACGGGCCTGCCCTTCCTTTGGATCGGGAGCCAGGGGCAAGGACCGCCACAAGGTACATACACATGTACACATACGTACGGAGTACATGCCTACCTGCCAGAATTTACTCCGGACAGAACTTGCACTCGGACGCGGGGAAGCGGAGTAAGCTATATTTCCCTGCTCCGTGCTTGGGTTGATGTCCGGGGCCCGGCGGTTGGGTGCAACATTGCAGCATGCAGCCATTTATCCAATGGATTAGGTATGGGGCGCTTCATCAGGGTGCTGCACCCGCGACTACTTTTGATCATCGCGAAGCACCATGTGGCGATGAATATGCCTTCGTATCGTTTCTTCGTATGCTGCTGACGCCGTTTAGGCCGTTTTAGGCTGTTCATATGCTGTTTACCTATGCTGCTCCTGTCGTTTGTTTGATTGGTTTTTACATCTTGTCATCTTCTACGGAGGATACATCTCTTACCTACTCCTATAAGTCATTTCATGGGGCCTGTTTTCTTCTCTGTCTCCGGTTCTGATTGTTTACAAGACGAAATCTCCAATGTTCCTGACGCAATACAGAGTACAAAGACACCAGGGCCCAACAAGATTTATCAACACGCCCGCAACGCCCCCTATCATCTAAAGTACATAAGTGAAAATGGGCAAAAGAATAAATTAAACTAAGGACATTAGCTACCCAAAAGAGCAAAGAGAACAGTAGGAGTGTACCCAAAGATAAAAGTTAAAATAGTACACTATGGCACCAAGTTATTAGATGGGTATCTAATAAGTCCAGTCCAGGACTCCAGAATATCCAAAATGTACAAAGGTTCAAGTATTTATTCCCAGTCCTTCAGGCTTCAATCCGTTACCCACCATCAACATGTTAGAACTTAGCCCCCGATACCAGGACTAATTACCTATTCCCCAAACCCCCCAGACATACCTATGTTAATAGGCCTAGGTATGTATGTATTTCCTCCTCCAATCCCTTTACATTCCCGGTCTCTCAAATTCCCATCTCATCGGCCCCTGCAAGCCACACGCGATTGCAACCCCGGAATCTCATCCCGTTCCCCGATCCATTCATGCTCCGCGGGCCTACCTATTGACCCTCTCTGAGTATGTACATATATATGTATGTCCCTACATACCTACTCCGTAGGTAGGTACGCGGCACGCCGTATGTTGACTTATTACATGAACACTTTTCCCCCCGTATGTATGTACTTACATACCATCCAGCCCTGGTCTCCGACCGCTCGGACACCGATCACCCGCCCCCGCCCCCGCCTCTCGGACCTCTCATCGCCGAGGCCCGTATCGAGGGTTAAATCATGCGCAACGTGCGACGCTGTGTTATGTGTTACGTATTTGTGTTTCATGAAGAGAAAACCAGTGCTAGGTAGTCCTTGTTTGCAGGGTGTTTTGACCGACCAACCATGTATGTATGTCTGTAGCTTTTGTTCTTCTTTCTTGCACAATGCATGTTCAGTTCTTACATAGGTAGGTACCTAGGTAGGTACTCCGTATTTGCTTCCCTTCCCCTTTTCTAATCTACCTGCACCAGCAGCCTGCAGGGGGTTCGTGACATTGTATGTACATATGTACCCAGGTATTGTAATTTGTATGTACATACATACGGAGTATACCTACCTACTGTACCTACCTACCTTCTGAAGGACCTCTGACCTCTGACGCCTGAAAACGTGTTCTCGATAGGTCCAAGGTAGGGATCTGCGAGACTGCGATATATATATATATATATATATATATATATATATATATAGAACGGAGTGTGGTTTGTGTGCAAAGTCAATTGATGAATCTGTCGAGGAGGACCTGACCCTGTCACTGAACAGTGAAATTGAAGCTGTTGGCATATACATTTCTCGAGACCTGTCAGGATGTCCATGATCCATCATGATGGACCATGGTACTGACTCCGTACATGCCTATTTACTTCCTTCCCCGTATCGACACTGGACACTGCAGTGGACAGTCGCGGGGCTTCTATTCCCCAGAGTCTCATTCATGAATCAAGTCTCGTAGTCTGTAGACGCTCCTGGTGTATCGATGCGGGTATTCATAGTTGCGTGTGTGTGTGTGTGTGTGCCCGGGGTAACTCTCGGCGAATTCATGTGCAGGACGTGGCGTGGCCAGCGAGGCGGGATACGGCACGGGACGGGAACGGGACGGGAACGGGAACGGGGGTGAGGGATAAATGAGAGATAGGGGAGGGGAACGGGAACGGGAACAGAAACGGAAATGGAAACGGAAACGGAATGATACCGACCGACCGAATGAGGATCCTCTTTCCAGCAGCACGCGCGGACCGGTATACCTACAGATGAAACTGTGTGCCGAGGCTGGAAGTTGGAACAATTTCAGGGTGTATCCCGATCTGGATGGACGTGGATTGCTAATTTGTGTGGAACAGTCCTATTTCGGATTTTTCTGTTTGTAGGTGTCACTGCGTTGTGTACAGATCGTTGCGTGGTGTGGAGGTTCCACGTTGTACGAGAACATGATACGTATCATCAGATGGAATTACTAACGCGGAGTAAACAAAGTATATCTCGTTCAGTGAGGCTGATATTCGCTAGAATGTAATACGCTTTGATTTAACATCATTGATCAACGTGATGGATAATGTATGGTGCACGGAGATGCAATCTACCATCTTTGAACAAAGGAACAACAAACTCCATTCTAATCCCATCCATTTTCCAGTGCATCCCAACGCAAAGCATGTATCGATGCTAAACCCGTGAACCATTTTTCACACAATCCTCCCACCCAGTATTTCTCATATTTTTCCCAAAAGACTACAGCCAAACCGCATTTGCTTGGTTGAGGCGCCTTGCCGCACTGC
>SRQH01000555.1:0-18564 GCA_018360345.1 Claviceps sp. LM84 group G4 | reverse complement strand
GGACTCCCCTGTGAGCAAGAAACCGCGGATCACGTCCGGCGGCGTTTCGTCTGCTGCAGCGGGGGAGTCGAGGAGTTGGAAAAAAGACAAACAGGCCTTGGGCCACGCGAGCACGGTCCTTTGGGTTGGACCGTGATAAACAAATATGGTGACGCCATGGGCGAAGGGGCTCGCTTAATGCGGATTGAACGAGGGCCAATCATTCCCTGATCATGGATTTAGCGAAAGCCAATCATTTCGCCAAGCTTTACAGGGGTAACCCTCAGAGATTTGAGAGCCTTCGAGGATGTAGAAATGACTCCGCTTCGCTTCGCCAAAACAATTCTTGAAAAGTGGATTCGTCATACAAGTTACAACACCAGTTGCCAACTTGCCCCTCTGCTTCGACAACGGTCAACAACGACCATTCATCAATTATCAACAACACAACCAACTCGTCAATTGTATCACTAGAGCATCGTGTTCGATCATCATCGCTATTCTAGTTCCTTCTTCTTCTTCGAATTGTACAACGAGGGGGTTTTCCCATACGGCTCAGGGATGGACGCAAACTTCGTATGCGTGCCAATCTCAGATGCTCGACCTTCAACGACATTCGGATAAAATGAGGAGCCTCGAATCGGACGACGGCACACAGCCCACAGCAGCCGCAGCAACTTAGCTATATATATTTCGGTGTCCTCTCTCGCATCGGGGCATTGAGCAGAGTATTTTAGAAGGCTCACTGGCACCGAGACAACGGCCCACAGGCGGCGGACAGCGGCTCAATTCGAGCATCAGACGCGCGAGAGGCACGTAAAATTGGGATAATCACGAGAGCAGATCCCCTGAATTATTCCGAGAAATATGGCGAGGATGCGAAATTGTGGTTGCATTTCCTTAACTGACTTGGCCAAAGGAGGCTGGAACCAGGCATCAAAATCCGCAGTCGCCTGCGCGCATATTCTTCTTCCAAACTGCCCACCTCTGGAGAAACGCATAACTGCAAAGACTACGATCAGTCACTCCTCCGAATCCAAGATCTTGAATACGTCCGAATTCGCAACCCCCGTTGTCGATCTCACAACTTACCAAACAGAAATGCTGCAGTTTCGATTCTGTCCTCGAGTTGCTGTCAGTGACACAGGCTTTAGCATCCCAGCCGACCCTTCAAAGCGAATCCGATGTGTCTCAACCATCCCGTCCCATGAGCCATGACGGCACGCTGGTGTTCTCTCTGCAGCAGACCATGTCGATGCCAAATTTGCCGCAGCCCATTTTTTCGTTGCAGAGCCTGCCGGCTTCGAGTTTAAAAGGTCAAAGACACAGCCGGTCTTCGCACAAGCACAAAAATGCGCACATTTATTTGCGAAATTGTCTCACAATTGTGGCTCTCCGGAGTCCGAGGATGTATAGGGGTGTCAGTGCCCCTTCTGATTCCTGGAGGAACCTGCGCTGTATATATATTGTACATGGATGGTGGATCTCCGATGATTGACTGAGGCTCGAACGTGTCCGAAGGTTCTTATCTGTGCTCCTGTATCAATCCTTGTAAGTGCTCTGGATTATGACAGGTGTCATGATTCGTGATTTGACAGTCAGATGACAGGTGAGGCCATAAGTCGTATACTACTTACTGCCTACCATTGATCCTCAGTAAGCCTCATCTATGCTTCACCGAGCTCCGAGCTTATTCCAACAAGTACTGGAAGGCTGGACTTGGTAGTCGGAAGTCCTTATGGCGTGAAGCTGCTGTGGGTCGGACCGTCTTTGACGAGGTTCAACGTAGACAACTGTGGCGAAGATGATCATTCTGTACTCTTGGAGTTGTGCACAAACCAGGATGGGTCGTCGCTTCCGGGACCACGAACGACACGAGGGAAGAGTCGGATGGTCGCCCACTATCATTTATACTAGCTGTGAGTATTGATTCTGCGGCATGGCATTATCAGGAGAAAATTGAGAGCATCGGCTATCGAGGTCTCGAGTCCTCGACGTGCCATCTTACTATACGAGGGGAACGAAAGCGCCTCTCAGTGCTCACAGGTTTGGGATAATGATATGACTTCGCACATTTCGTGATGGCGTGTGTGGTGTGCACGGAGCCATGTTTGGAGCTCAGTGTTGATGTCTGATGATCAGCTTCAAGGATTCGTCTTGTTCAACGATCCAGAAAACACGTGATGCAGTAGCCCTATCCCGTCATGGAAAACATGCACCGACTCCTCCGCGAGACCGATATAACCGATGGTCCGATATTTTTTTCGCAATGAAGATCTCGATGGCCCTGAGACGGCTTAAGAAGATACACCATTACAGACTAGCGACGAGTTTCTTTTTATTCTCCCGCATGGATGCATGAGGTAAAAAGAATTCCGAGACTAGACTGTAGCAGCCCTAAAGGTTTTCCAATGCGAAGCTAATATAATACTTTCGGTTGGAGGCGCTCTACCAACGATAGTCACGGGCGTCTTGGACAGTATCACGGAGGTCTCACATAGGTTTCGTGCAGGAACGGAGCATGGAAAGCCATCGATCATCGAATGACACCATGGTTGGAGAGTCAGAGACTCGCAGCCTGTAACTTGTGGTCCAACAGCACGAGCCACTGGTATTTATCTTGATCCCATCTTCGTCTTTCTACGAAATTCACATGTTGAGCAGCACATTGCCACATACCTTTTTACTAGGTATGCACGAGTTTGAGCCATCGCGCATTTTGCACGCATGCCCGTTACCGATTCTCCCACGGACCGACAGGTTCAATAATGAAAGTTATATTCCACTTTGCGATAGCGGATAGTTACCTGAAAAGTCATTGTGAAGTCTTTATTCTAGTATCGCGACGCGTTTAGCATGAGCAATCTGTCGCAAAGCTCATTATTACGAAGTGGCCAAGTCGCTTGACACGAGAGGGAACGGAATTTACAAAACAGACTGCTTAGGTACCCGCTCGCGAGGCTCTTTTACTTCTTCGAATACTATTCTCAGGAGCGTGGATCAGATAAGCTTATCATCGGGCAGAGGGCAAATACTTCTACTTAAGCCTTCACAGAAACATGCTTTAGAGTGTCAGCGTCTAGAGTCTGCGGCAGCAGGGCTGGGTCATCCTCTCCGTCCTCTTTCATCCCCCCCAGAAGCATTGACTTCGGTGCCATGGCTTGCCAGAGCTCTGGGTCTGTAAATGCCTTAAACTTTTCATCGTGCCACTGTCCTGCGGTCACAGCGCGCCCCTCGGAGTCGACAAACATAGTATCGTCCTCAGCGCGCAAGAAGTAAGCGATCGAATAACGATGCTCGGTAGGATCAAACGGGACAACTCGGTGGATGCAACTCTGGAACTTCATGCCGCTCGCAAAGCGTAAAGAGTCGCCAACGTGCACGAATGCACAACCTGGCTTTGGTGCGACGAAACCCATCTCTCGTGCGCCACAGGAACCCGGCGGTCGAATCTGTAGGCCCCATTGTTCGCTGAAAAGGAGAGTAAGAGTGCTTATATCAGTGTGCTTCTGATGGCCAAATCGATTTTCGCCAGCGAGATCGGATGGAAGGTAGTGCATCATAGACAGCTAACACAGAGATAGTAAGTCAGTAGATGGGTATCAATAAAAACTTTGATAACGAATTGTAGGTGTACAGCGGGAGTATAAAGAGAAAAATGCACGAACAGTAGTGCTTGATGGTCGTTCATTGCGATGAGAATTTTCGAAACGACCGGCACCTGTGAGATGCAGACCGGTGGAAAGAGCCGATAAGATAACCTTGGTGATAGTGTTGCAGCTGCCGATGGCGTTCTCGAGAATCTGCAGGTCGCCACTATTTTTTACTGGAGTTGGAATCTTGGGGCTGTCCCTCTGAATCTCGTCTCGAGATACCTTAAGCATCTCATATCCGTCCTTAGTGCCAGCCCAAACACCAGTGCGGCTGCCAACGGGTTCATACCTAGATGCACAGAAACTCAGTATGATGCCGGGTCTTTTGAAAGATAGAGATTATTCACGAACCCCAAGTGTGAGGATATCAAGCCGAACTCGTTCTTGGCCTCGATGGGACAATTAAAGAAACGTTTCATCAGCTTAAGAGTCTCCTGATGGTCGGAAAGCATGCGACGGCCATCGATCCCATCAAGGTCCAAGTAAAAGTAGCCATCCTCTAAGCAAGCATTGACTACTTTATCAACCTCACCAGGATCCTGAGAGAGCAAGAGCCCATAGTTGACTGTATGCATCGACCAAACTGGCACCTTCTTGCCCAGCCACTCGACGCATCGTGGGGGATCAATCGTAGGAGCCATGATGTTAATGTTTTGTATACGTGACTTTCGAGGTATTTGACAATACTAGGGAAGGGGAGAGATGGAATGAACCCTGACAAGTGTGTGCGCAGGTGAATTCAACAAAAACGAGTTCCGGTGGGAATTGCATCAAGATGAAGAAAAATATCCCGCAAAGACGCAGTTCCCAACCCCGCCTCAGAGTCGTATTAGCCAGCCCCCCCTCTCGTTTCCTGCTCAGTAGAAGACCAAACACCTCACCTCAATGCTCTGTCGGGAGTCATAGGCTTTGTATGCGGGGTCTTCGAATGCAGAATGTAGCGATCGGCGCGCCACTGACTTATTCGAGTCAAAGCACTTGATGAGTAATACATCCTTAGGTGTCATCCGATGCTTAAAGAACCAACGGTGATCAGGATTGTGACGGACAACCCACGATTCGCCTACAAAATCATCCTCAACCAGTTCAGCGCCCACAAGATCAGAGTCGGGAACAGACCTAGCATCGGCCACGGCGATGGGATCTTTGAAAACGGGTTGAATGGGCCGCCAAACGTTGATAATCTGGTACCGTCGCTGGGCTAGATCGTCAGCCTCTGCGGGGAATTCCCATCGCAGCCGTCGCTCCGCTCCGTCATAAGACTGGTCGACATGGGTTCGGGTGACCGGTCCGCGATTGGCGAGGTTATGCAAATCCAGGTGATGCCACTGGGTCGGGCCGCGACGGACCTTATGATTGAAGACCGAGACGGCTCGCGCGCCCGTGACGCTTTTCACAAGCCGCGCGCACTCGTGGTAATACTCGTTCTGTATATGGTCGTCGTTTTCAAAGGCCGTTTCACGGCTCTGGTGACAGCAGTACTGAAATCCATGGCAATCCAGGGTGTATTTATCTTCATCCCCACTGATGTCGGCAATTAAAAACTCCCAAGCTTTGTGTGGCCTTCTGTTCGTAATTTTCCCGTCGCCTATGGTTATGGGCATCGGCTTGGAGCCGTCGCCTGGATCGTCCCAGTAATTAAGAGTGGTTAACACGTTATGTTTGTGATGAACCGGCATTCTTCTGGCTCGGAGCTGTTTGCAGGTGAGAACGATTTCAAATGGCAGACTCAGGATGCACAATGAAGAAAGGAGGAGCAAGCTTCCTCCCCGAGTCTGAACCCGCCTCCGCACGGCACGTGTAGCTTTGGGGTCGCACTGTGCACACAAGACCGCTGTTCTACCCACGCTGTTACCTGGGACATTCGCTTTTCGAACTAAATTTTCAAGGGTGGGTGTTGGGACAAACAGGGTAAGCAAATAAAGATCAATGCATGCATTCGTAACCAAAGTAGTATTCTCGTCGTGTCTTCTTCATGATGTCTAAACTAGGTAGGAAGTGATGCAAGAAGGGATAAAGGGGGGAAGCCCTTATCCCACAATGTTGTGACGGATACAGCCAATGAGCATGCGTGCATACATCACGCACGCACCACATTGGTGTATCCGATCATGTGACACTACAGTGGGCAATGGCAACTGGCAGTCTATTGGTCTACCTACCACATCATCTATCGGTGCACAACAACAGCTCAAGTTGTCTCGAACCGAAATCTCGTCCAAATCATGTAATAAATGGAATTTAAAGCCAAGGACCAAGCGGGTAATTGGAGGTGGTGTTGTGCGCGAGGTGTAGGCGGGAGGGTCATACGGTGTCGTCGCCACTCACCGACCTACTGTACCTTTTGTATCCTACAGTGGTGTGTAAAAGTATACGCAATCGAATAGGTTTTAGTACAGATCTTCAGTGCACGAATTCATTGGTGTACGCGGATGAATTGTAATGACGCGCGTGTTTAGTCGGGTTGCATCTTGGTTGTCAGACGTCAGTGTCTCTTCTTGGTTGTGAGGACCTTTGCTGCCTTTTCGCATCCGCCGTCCCTCCTCTATTTTCTGCGCGAGATGCGACAGACTTGGAGGAGGATTTGCGGCTTTTGCGTGTAACTGTAAATCAGTTACAGTAGGCAGGCGGGCCCCTGTTGTTACAGTACCTAGGTCAATTGTGCGACAGGAGAAGTTGCACACTCCATATTCTCGGACATCAACCACCTTACAGCCATTGGCTCAAATATATTGAACGACTGTTTTCCAAGAATCTCAAGAGGCTCAATGAGGCAAAGCCTTTCTTGCTTTTTGTTTGCACTTGAACTGGTGACTTGTGAAAGAAGATAGTCCGGAGTAAGGTGGAACGTTCCCAACCTCGGAGCTGAGTCTATAACTCTATCGATTGATCGAAAATCCTTTCAAAATCCAAGAGAAATTATAGTCGCTGATTAGGTGTTCTTTTTTGTACTGAAGCACCCTGACCTTTTCCTCAATCAGCGCTCGGCGCAGAGTTTTCTGGGAGATGTTCCCACCTATACAATTGACAAGAGTTCTATGTGTCGTCCTTGCCGTCGCATTTCGATGAGAAATTAACGCATATTAAACTACAGAGGCACAGAGTTCTTCGTAGACCAAGAGTTTGGTGTTTTATTCAGGTCGTGTAGAGTTAACCGGCGTTGAAACACCACACAGACGCGGGCCTAAGGTTGGCATCGGCGGTGACGCGACCTTACCACCCTCACTTCACGCCAAAGGACAGCTCTAAATATCTGGCTCATTTTGCTATTATAGACATCTTGAGCTGTTGCTGTGCACCGAGAAATGATGTGGTGGACTGCTAGTTGGCGAGTAGCAAATGGCGGTTGCGACCCTAATTTCATGCTTGCTGACTCAGCTTTGCTATGCGTGTTATCAACCAATGACGATCACGTCGTGTTGCGCTGCACGAGGCGCTTTGATCGACATGAAAATAATCGGATTCTCATCCCTTTATTTCATCTTGCAATAATTGCTCAGCCCATCATGAAAACATCACCTCCATCTAAGGCCTCCGTGCAGGCAGCTCCAAGCTGCCTTCTGTACAACACAGATGACGACTTTGTCAACGTGACTAAAGATGCCAACCAAGAAGACTTGTCCGCTACGCACGAGTATCTGCGCGACATTGACTGCTTTATTCAAGATTTGGAGTGTTTACTGTGGCCTTTAAATTCTTTCCTTCACGCCAATCCCGAGACTGCTTATCGTGAGCGCAAGGCTCACGACGTCTTAACAAGCTTCATGAAGTCTCGGACAGGATGGCAAGTCACCTGTTCCGCGTATGGGATGGAAACCGCCTGGGTGGCCGAGTTTGACAGTGGGTTGCCAGGCCCTGTTGTTTCGTTCAATGCAGAAATGGGTATGTTTCTTGTCTTTGGAGCCCCCAAACTACCTAATGTATCGCATGGGCTACTGGGTCCCTCAGACTGGCAGATTCTGCGACACTAATCAAGTATCGTGACTAGACGCACTCCCGAATTTGGGGCACGCTTGTGGGCACAATCTTATCGCTATGGTCTCACTAGCGGCGGGGCTTGCCGCCGCCGAGATGATGAGCCGTCGACACCTTCCGGGTAAAATTAAGATAATTGGCACACCAGCTGAAGAAGGCGGTGGTGGCAAGATAAGATGCCTGGAGGCAGGCGCTTATCGAGATACTGACGTGTCTCTCATCTCACACCCAGGAGTCTTGCACAACAGTCCTCTCGTTAGAACGACAGCATTCACTCATCTGAATTTTTCTTACCATGGCCGCGCGGCACATGCAGCCAACAGCCCTTGGCTGGGAGTTAATGCGCTCGACGCCCTCGTTATTGCCTACAACGCCATTTCAGTATTACGCCAGCAGACGAGACCTGATGACGTCATCGGCTTGCAAATAACAAATGGAGGTAACAAGCCAAATGTCATACATGAATATGCTTCTGGCGTGGCTGTGCTTCGCTCTGCATCCGCCGCTTGGCTTCAAGAGCTGCAGCGCAAGGTCGAGGCTTGTTTTCACGGCGGCGCTGAGGCTACAGGAGCCAGGCTTAGTGTTGAAGTTCGACCTGGCTATATGGATCATCTTCCAAATCGCGTACTCGCGGCGCGATTCAGACAGCACTGGCAGAATTTACCTCATCCACCTTATCCACCCCTGCCAGCCCCGGACCAACCCACGTGGGTGAAGGCAAGTACCGACCAAGGAAATCTGAGCTACGCTTTGCCCAGTATGAACGTCAGCTTTGCTATTCCCCCAGGTCCTCAATCGGGACAGCCGCACAGCCCAGATTTTGAGAAGGCCGCTGGGACTAGGGGAGCTTTTGACAGAGCGATGAGGGTGGCAAAAGCGATGACTGGAGCAGCGCTTGATATTTACTCTATGCCGAATCTTTTGGGTCAGATCCAGGAGCAATGGAAGCTTGATGTTGGTGAGCATGGCGCTGGGCCCTTGATATAGATATACGTGGCTCAAGTGGCTCGAATTGCCGCAAGATACGACATCAATAGTCAAAATCGACCGTCCAGATAGATCACGAGAACGTTGGATCGCAAAGAAAGTAGCCGATGCTGATGCTAGCTCGCTTTTCACCAGCAGTATTGTGTGTGCGCGCCTGTCGAGAGAAAAAGCAACAGACACGACAACACTCCTACTGAAACAGACGTGTGGCTTTCAGGCAATGTACGGCAGGAACACTTAACACACTGACTCAAATATGAGTACGAGATAAGATACATGAGCATTCCTAGCTTCTTTTCTCTGTCCAAGCACCGTCTAACCTCGATTTATTGAGTACCAACGCCGCCAGATCCTTCAGTCGGCCACTTGTTAATAGCTCGAGCACTTGCAAATGCGCCTGCAGCTCTTTTCCGATCCAGTTACGTAACTCAATGGCATTCAAAGAATCCAACCCAAACGCTGTGATAGACATCGAGTCTTTTTGAGCTTCCATATCTTCTGGTGCCATCATGAGGATGGATGCCAATTTACCACCAATATCGGATGCGACCATCTCGATTGCCTCGTTGAGGCTTTTTACACATTTCAACCTTTCTGCCAGAGACATTGAAACAGAAATTGCAGATGCACTTTCAAAGCCGGAGGCGAGAGCCTTCTCTCGAAGTATGGAGAACTTGCCATCATCGGTCCAGAATGGTAATGAAGTCGATGCATTAAGGTCCAGCCCAGTAATGCTTTGATCGTCACATATCGTTCCTGACAACGCAGCATCTACAAGTGCTAAGACTTCCTTCTCAGACATGGAGCCTCCGGAAATATTTTTTAGCACTTCTCTCTTCCTCGACGCATTGCTAGCCAAGTAGCCCACATCTTCAACAGCTGTCAGATTAAGTGAAATCGCTGCCAGGCCTCTTTGACGACGATAACGTGCGAAAGCGTCGAGGAACGTGTTGGCTCCAGAATACGCCGCTTGCCCCCTGTTTCCAACAATGCCGGCGACCGATGAGAGCAGGACGAAGAAGTCGACGCCCTCGTTAATCAGTGCCTTATCGAAATGTAGGGTGCCGTTAATCTTCGACCTTACCACCTCCTGGTAATCCTGAAATGTCATCTTCTCGAAGAGAATATCCTATTGCCGCGGATTTTTAGCAATACATTTGACTTATTTTGGAAGGGGATTTGCGTCTTACTTTGAGTACCATTGCCGCATGAACGATGCCACGGATGGGCGGCAGTGAGTTCCGTATTTTGGACAGCAGAAGAGAAACATTTTCCTCGTCGCCAACATCACACTTCATGACATGAATGTGTGATCCAGAAGCCTTGCCTACTTCTGCTAGCTTCGCGATATCAGCTGTCCATCGTCCACTTCGCGACAATAATACAAGGTGTCCTGCGCCCTGATTGACGAATTGACCAGCAATAGCACCGCCAATACCGCCAGTGCCACCAATGATCAAATAAGTTGCGTCCTTTCTGATAGTCGAAGAAACAGGCATATTGTGAGTAGCCTTTAAGAGCCCATATTTCATTAGAACATGACAATCAGTGGCTTTTTGCAAACACAACGTACCTTTATTCGAGCTGGTTGAATGTGATCAACAACAAGCTTTCCAGATGTCTTGCCACTCTGTAGCATCCGAAGTGAAGATTCGACTTCTTCAATGCTCCTTTCTATGATCGGGCCAATGGGCTGGATTACCCCCCGTATCATTAGATCCATGACGCTGCGCATGATTCGGCTCATCAATTTGGGGCGCTCGGCAGCAACTATTGTCAAATCGACGGAGCTGAAGGTACAATTTGAATCGAACTTGAACATGTCTAGTCTGCTGTTGGAAGTAATGTCTCTTTTACCGATCTCAATGAAACGTCCAAAAGGGGCCAAGCTCGCCCACGATTCTCGCAACAGGTCACCAGCCAGCGAGTTGATAACTACATCAACACCTCTGCCATTGGTGGCATAGCGTATGGCAGGTCCAAATTCGGCATCTCGGCTATAAAACACATGAGACTCTGGAATACCGTAGGTGTTGACAAGAAGCTGCTTCTTCTCCGCCGTACCAACAGTAGCATAAATCACTGCACCAACCATTTGCGCCAGCTGGATTGATGCCTGACCAACGCCACCAGAGGCCGCATGAATGAGAATCGACTCCCCAGCTTGTAGTCGGGCTAGCTCGATGATACCATAATACGCGGTGCAATAAACTACCGGGATAGTAGCCGCTACTGCAAGAGGCATATCTCTCGGTATCATAACAGCACTGCTGGCGAGAGAGCGAGCGAATGTGGAATACGCACCCATTGAGACAGCGCAGACGCGATCGCCGACAGCTATAGAAGACACATTGGATCCTATGCGGGCAACAATGCCGCTGCATTCGATGCCTATATAAGGGCTTGAGAGCTGTCCCATGGCTATCATGACATCTTTAAAATTGATGCCTGTGTAGGCTACACAAATCTCAATTTCGTCGGAAGCAAGAGCACGTTCTGAATCATCGGTCCAGAACAGTGAGTCAAGTGCTCCCGAAGTGCCCACCATCATCTTGAGGCGTCGTTCGCCTTGCTGAAACCTCTGTACATATGCTACAGAGGGCTGAGTTGTGTGAAATATATGCCCGTTCAAAGCCTCATCTATGACGACTCGAGGAACAAAAAGTTGGCCTTCGCGCTCGTAGAATTCGAAATCCAGAGGTGCTGTATTTTGTAAGGACTGATTGTATGATTCGAACGCACGGATAACCAAATCGGCTTTTGAAGAGACATCAAGCTGTGACGTCGGATCCAGGTCCAATGTAGCCAATGCCCTCTGCGTCTCGGATCTCACACTTCTGAAGATACCTTGAGCCAAATTTCTGTCCGGGTTCAATGCAGCGCAGTAAGCGCCCGATGTAACCCAAAGAACTGAGGATGCATCAAGCAAAAGAGACTTGAGAGTCGAGAAATCTGCCTCCGTCATAGCAGAAATCAATGAGTAGTCGAGCTCATCTAGACAGATATAATGCGACGACGGATTTGGTCGAACATGGGTGAATGAACAAATCTCCACTTCCACACCAAGCCGTTGGCTTGCTATGAGCACAAGCGAAGATATCATTTGGTCTTCTTCCACTCTGTCGGTGACAAGAACCAACTGAGTCTTCTTTTCATGCAATGGAGCTCCTGGAAGGCCCGCCAAGCTATGTTCAATGACACTGTTCGTATCTGTTGACCCATTCACATGCATGGACGGACCGGCCTTTTGACTGGAGGCTGGCTCAATATTAACGCTCGCTTGGACTTCGTTTTCGCGTATAGAGGCTGATATTTCATTATCCATTTTTTTAGCATGCGCGTTGCCCGTCGTCAAATGGCCACTCGTCTGGCTCTCGCTATTCGCAACACGCACTGATGATGAGGAACTACTGCCAAGAGGCATCCACTCAATTTTGTAGCATAGTGATCTGAGGCCTTGATGTTCATTCGTTTCATCAATGATTGAACTCATTTTGAATCCCGACATAGTGACTACCGGTGCTGCGTGGGAAGCGTGCCATCCATCCACGGCAAACTCAACCGATCCGGGACTTGATCCGGAACCGAACTGATTCCAATGGCCATAAGCAATCACCTCAAGCTTTTCTTCTTGGGTGTTTGGAAATGACATGCTGATTTCAATGTCTTTGATAGCAGATGGCATAAAAAGAGAGGGCATTGTACCTGAACCAGCGCCCAGAAGAGGGAACGTGAACTGAAAGATCAGATCCATGAACGATATCGGGACTTTCGACACTGTTTCGTATCCGGAGTGCATATATGAGGCGGTGTCAGGTTTGGATATTGATCCAAAGCTGTAATTTTCACCTAGAGACACGTCGTCGGCTTTGTTGATAAACGCTGGGCCATACTCCGCTCCACGTGCAGCAAGCTCCGCGTACATTACGTCTGTGGGTACACTGGCGTGGTGTTGCGCGTGAGCCTTGGCACGCCGGTGGTGTGCAGAATGAAATCTAGACTCATTCACAGGATTAGAGCCTCGCAACTTTTTGACGCGGACGAGGCCGCGACAATGTTGGAGCCAGCCTCTGTTCGGGGCCCATGAGGAAATGAAAAATTCGTCCCAGTCGTTGGATAGAGATCGCGTCCCCTCTGTGTACGGACGAAGACTAACAACAGTCTCATATTGAGATACGCTGTCCATTATGAGAGCTTTGGACGCCTCAATTTCCCGTAAATGAAAGGAAGACATATGGCTCGGTTGAACTTGGCGTAGCTGTGCCCTCTGGCATGCGGCCTCGACGGCCATGCACAAATAGCCCGCCAACGGAAACGTTACCAAAGACTGCATACGATGATCCTTAAGCCAAGGAATCTCATCAACAGACAAGACGTTGCGCCATGTAAGTTCTGAGTCAGTGTAATTGCAGTCCAATAGACCCAGAATATCATGACGAGGGAACGGCTTCAAGCGGTGTTGATGGCTAGCGCGCGATTCGTACCAGTAGCTACGGCCAGACCATGGGTAAGGAGGAAAGTTGGTGATAAGTGTCGGGTTCTGGGTGACCTTGGTCTGATTGATCTCATCAAAGTGAACGGGATGTCCATGAGTAAACAAATGTCCGGCAAGATTTAGCAACGCGACGCAACTGTTTCGATTTCGAATGAGTGTGGGGAGATATCTGACTTCACTCGCGGCTTCAGGACTGATGGACCGCAAAATTTGCTTTATAGGCCCCTCCAACGCAGAATGCGGCCCGATTTCAATCAATATCTGTGGCTTTTCCTCTTCATACATATTTCTTACCGCCTGTGAAAATAGCACGGGCTCGGTGAGGTTGTTGACCCAATAGGAAGGACCCAGTTCTGTAGACTCGATGACTCTGCCGTGAAGGGACGAGTAGAAAGCTACATTTGAATGAAGATCTCGGAGCTTTATGGCCCTAATTAACTCAAGGTAATCGTCTGCGATGAGTCTCATGTGAGGAGAGTGGTATGCCACATCGACTCGCAGCTTGCGATTGAAGGCATTTTGCCGCTCGAGTTCCGCAGATATGTGATCGATCTCAACCTCATCACCAGATAGTGTCGTAGATTCTGGAGAGTTATGACACGCCGTGGTCAGTCCGTTCAACCCGAGAAGCTTGAGCTGTTGTTCAATGTTCCTCGCATCAGATGCTACAGCCAACATGGCCCCCTGCACATCTGGGCGGCGTTTTTTTAATAATGCACCCATCTGACCTCGATGATAAGCCGCCGACATCGCATCTTCAAGAGTAATCGCTCCAGCAGCGTATGCTGCGACGATCTCTCCGCTGGAGTGGCCAACGACCATGTCAGGTTTCACCCCCCATGATGACAATAGGTCAGTCAATGCGAGTTGAACAGCTGTGCAACATGGCTGTGACAAGTACGCCAGACCAAGACCTAGCTTTGAATCCTCCTTAGGCTTGATCAGTTCATCTAGAAGCGAAAATCCAGCATGCAGTTTCTCGAGACAGTATGCTGCACTATGGATAGTCCTCGAAAATACCGGGTATGCTTCTATGAGCTCACGCCCCATCTGGGCCCATTGTGCGCCCTGTCCGGTGTATACAAATGCCACCTTGGGGTTGCTTGAGAGAGCTCGCTTTGGTCGACTTGCCACGCTGTTCAGCGACATAGCCAACTCGTTGCAAGAAGACGCTGTGATAGCCACTCTCCAAGGCAATTGGGATCTTCTTTCGCACAAGGTGTAGGCAATGTCACTGAATATTCGCCTCTCGAAGATTTCCGGATGTTGTTCGAGATAAATGCTCAGATGAGAGGCCATTTTGGTGACAGACACTTCGTCATTTGCAGACAACGTGAAAATTTTTGGATTGTCTCTGGTGCTGGAGGGCAATTGTGTCAGGGACGGTGATAACCTCTCCAATACGACGTGGGCATTTGATCCTCCGAAACCGAAGTTATTGACGCTGATGAATCTTTTGTCCTTCGGCCATGGACGAAGGTTCACCGGCACCTTCATGTGCCACGCTTCCAAGGGAATTGCCTCGTTCGCCTTCTCAAAATTGACATTGGGCAAGATGAAACCTTTTTCCAGCATCAGGCACGCTTTGATGATAGAGATAATGCCGCTAGCATTCTCCAAATGCCCCACGTTCGACTTCACTGAGCCGATGTACAAGGGTGCTCGCTTTGTGCGGCCGTTACCAAACACTCGATTTAAGGCACTGGCTTCGATTGGGTCGCCGACCTTTGTTCCGGTACCGTGAGCTTCCACATAGCCAGTATCTTGCGATGAGATAGACGCTCTCTCGTAGACTTGACGAATCAACTCCTCTTGCGCCTCCCCGCTTGGAGTCGACAGGCCTTTTCTCAGAATCTCAATTAGTTTCTCATTTGAAAAAGAGCATTCTGGCATTCCAGGCATGATGATCAAATGCACGTTAAACCGTACACGTACCGATAGTTTTACCATCCTGATTAGTACCAGTGTTTGTTATGATGCATCTTATCTTGTCGTTGTCTTTCAGAGCCGTGTCCAGTGGTTTCAAAACCAGGCATCCGACGCCTTCGCCTCTAGCAAAGCCAGACTTGGCACGGTGATCAAAGGAGAATGTCTTTCCGTGGTCATTGAATATCCTAAAAAACCATGGTCAGATCAGGACAACAATTGAATAAGTCAATAACAACAACAATCCTAGCGCAAGACCTACCCTAACATGGACATCGAAACCATGTCATCGGGTTGTAAATGAAGGCTGCAGCCAGCCACAATTGCTGAATCGATCTCTCCAGTACGGAGGCTTTGCACTGCCGCATGCAAGGCATACAAGCTAGATGAACAAGCGGTGTCTATTGCAAGGCACGGTCCACGAAGATTGAAATAATGGGAGATTCTAGCCGCCTGTATGGACTGATGGTTACCGGTCGAATCAAACAGCGGCACTTGATTCAAATCGCGCAGAGTACCCATTCGATAACTAGAAGATGTCGCTCCTACGAACACACCCACGTTCGCACCCGAAATCGTCTCTTTGGGAATTCCAGCGCTCTCAAGGGCCTCATATGTGCATTCGAGTAGTTGTCGTTGTTGGGGATCCATGGCCATTGCTTCTTGTTCCGTTATGTTGAAAAACGGCGCGTCGAATTGAGACAAATCGTGATTCATGTAATAGCCACTTTTCGTATTGAAACAACCCTTTTTCTGTGGATTGGGATGATAATAGGCATCTGTAGAGAATCTACTTTCGGGTATAGGACCCCAGCCGTCACGAGAGCGAGAAATCATGGTCCAAAGGTCTTCCGGAGTAGAAACGTCTCCCGACAGGCGGCATGACATGCCCACGATGGCGATCTTTTCTGGCGTTGTCATGATAGCGTCTTTTTTATAAAAGCCAAATAATAAATTTGCTATTGATTGATGAATGAGAGTCAATGCAAGATTCAGGAGTTTTACATCACACATTAGACAACGAACTACGACAGAGTGGCAATCGCTTACGTGACGAGCATATCTCTTTTAAAGAGTCGCATACACTTTCCGGGCCCACATTTGACAGCTTGGGTACCTGACAGATAGGTAGGTAGGTAGGTATCCTGCCATCTTTGAATCATCTCGACAAAGCGGAAGGATCTCATCTGATGTCTTGGGTCAAGCGTCATCATCCGGCGTAACAATACATTCTCTTTCCTGTTGGCCTTGGTTGTACATAGTCAGATTTGTGTTCCCATGGCTGAGCAGTACGGAGTAGTCCTTTCTTTTGTCTGCAAATAGCTTCACATGTGATCACGGGTCAACTCTCAGGTTACCACCGAGGGGCGGTGACAGTTGTTATTGGTCAGTAGCTTACTTTGAAGCGTTGATGGATCTTCTACATATTCAGCCACTCAACCGAAATATTTTCGCAACATTTGCTCATGCCATGGTGAGACGTTTATGTGTGTGCATGCATGGTGATTGCCCCATGTTGTCCTCCCGTGTGGGTAGGACATATGCAGTGCAGTATTTGTGACACCAAGGAAAATCCTGGGCCACATTTATTGACAGCCAAGTGCGGTCACGAAGGTGCATCAGTGATTCAGATCAGACATTCAACGTGGCCCGCCTGGGAGTTTTATCCGTGCAGTCGTATTCCTGGTTCCATTCTGATACTTTTTCGCGTATTGCGCGTCCGAGCTGCTGCGTTCGGCTAGCTTTCGATGCAGGTCAGAAACATTCAGCCCCCACTGCACGGTCCGCTGTCTCAAACGGCAGAGACAAGATTCTCCCCTCCTCGAAATACGGCTCACATTAAATTTCAATTCCCACGCGCAACCAGGTATGCAGCGAACATTAAGTTTCTTACCTTTACAAAGCACATCACAACAATTATTATGACAATTCTTTGCCTTCATGGCGCCTATGGGAGTGCATTGGTAAACTTGGCGCCGAACGATCTTCTTTTCACAGACCACAGTTGCTAATCAAGCGAAGTAGCATTTCGAAACACAATTGCGCCCATTCAAAGATGCGGTAGAAAAAAGAGGCTTGGCACGATTCAAATGGATCAACGGTGGTCATGCTGCCACGCCGCCTCCAGGATTCGATGAATATTTTGGTCCAGGGCCACTCTATAGATTCATTGACTTCGATGGTGTCAGTGAGCTCGACGATATTCTTTCCAGGCTTCGAGAAATTCCCCAAGGCACAACAGCCGAAGATGCCATGCGAAGGCTGGTTGGCGACAGATCATCATTCAAGGCGACCGCGATACAAGATACATTAGACAGACTAATGATGATACTGGATGAAGATCCCGAAATAACTGTAAGACTAACTTGAAGCCTATAGCTAAATTTTATTCGTGATTATTACAAGCTAAGCACCTACAGGGAATACTCGGGTACTCTGAAGGAGCTACTGTGGCTGCCAGTTTGATCTTGGAAGAGCAGCGTCGCTATGTAGAGCAAGGTCGCGCCCGGCGCATCAAGGTAATTAGTCAAGTCCAAAATGTATACCTGGAACAGAGTTATAACCCTAATTTTCCCGAAGAATGCCATATTCTTTGCAGGTTGGCCACCAGTACGACTTGTTGGTGATACTGTCGAGTGTCTCCTTGCCGATGAGTGCGACACCGTGATAGATATCCCGACCTGCCATGTTGTTGGCTGTAACGATCCCTACATTGACGGAGCAATGGCTTTGTTTTCCATGTGTGACGAGGATTCTGCCCTATTGTTTGACCATGGAAAAGGCCACACAGTGCCTCGAGATCCGAGGACCTTGCAGGAGCTAGTATCTGTCGTCAACGAAGTCTGGACATCAATGGAGATCACAATTCGATGAGAAATCTCGCGAAAAGAAGCCAAGCCACAGTGAATGTACACGGTGTATACTTGGCTCCGTTATTGATTTAATTGCATGTTTTAATGATGCGAAATTTCGGCGGACAATCTTGTGTGTAATTTATCGATATCTGCGCCTCAGTAGTAGCTGGTTCTGGAATTATCCTGGATCCATCTGGACATGAAGTTTTGAAGTTGATCACTATCGCGTTGTGATTTCCTTATTATCTACGTATTGAAGTTTCCATGTATTCAATCAGAAATCTTTCAAGACGAGTTTTGATGAACTTGGTATTGGGACCAAGATCCTGGTTGCAGTTTTCGCAACGGGTTTGTCTCGCCCTGCGGGAACGGTATAGGATGACCCGAGACTGTTCCTTTGAAGTCACCGGCCATAACGCGAACATATTCTGGCAACCAAAATCGAGGAGTTTCTATTGATGGATGATGAATTGACGTTGACCGTTGTCGAAGTCAGTACGTCCCCCATCGGCCCCCCGCTACGCTCCAGGGCTGGAGGACCTCGCGCCGCTTCGGAAAAGCAGTTGGGCGGGAAGTGTGATATCTACCTTCGCGCGTGACCCCTCTTGTGTACAAGTGCGCCTACAAGCTTCTAGGCGACCCATAAGCTTGGGCGGTGGCATAAGCGATGCACACACATGGGTACTCGTGAGCT
>SRQH01000554.1:0-18578 GCA_018360345.1 Claviceps sp. LM84 group G4 | reverse complement strand
CCTGAGCTTGTAGTACATTTCCAAGCTTGTCGATATCCATAAGCTTGTACAAATTTAGTGGGTCCCACGCGAAAGGTAGCCCTACGAGCCTGTAGCCGCCCCTAAGCTTGGACGCACATCCCTAAGCCTGTCGTACATGTCCAAGCTTGGGCGTGCGTTCTACAAGCTTATACAGAACGGGCGTCACGCGCGAAGGTAGGTACTCGTGGGTAAAACGTTTGAAAAAGGTAACCCTAGGTATAGTGGGTTACTTTTTCAAACGTTTTACCCACGAGTAGGTATGTACATATGATTGTAAAGGGCGACTTCGAACACGCCAATAAATGGCACCGACGCTAAGCTTCAAAACACAAGGAACGGTCAAATCAGGGGGCAGTCGGAGTGCTGTCCACCCAGAATTATATTCTGAGGAAGTTTCACGCCTATCAGGACTTGACTGCGCCGGCAGTTGAAAATTGCCGACGTCACAACCATCAATAAGCTGTAAGTCTGACAGAGTAATTCATCTTGCCGCGCCTAGAAGAGTCAATCCAAGAGATGGTCACGCATTTCGGCCAACAGAGATATTCATCACTACCTGGTATCTCTTCATCGACAGGAGAATTGTTGGATGTTAGTCGTCAAGTCGTTGCTCAGCCCAAAAATCAGACTACTTTGGCACTTGTATGGGTTCTGAACTTCTGCATACCAATCCGACATCTTGCCATCCGCAGCCATTGTATACTCGTACCTACGTCATTCGATGCCTTCCACCACAAGGCGATGCAGACCACCATCTTGAATTTGAGATATGTGCGTGTACAGACTCGTGGCTGGAACATCGGCAACTGATGACGCATTCAGATGCATTCAAGGCTCGATAGGCATGAAACAGCCTCATAATGAGGAATGGCTGGGGACAGTGCTCCAACATTCCCCGATATGGCTTCTTTTGGCGTTCGAAGCATCGAGGGTTTCATTTGTGCCACGAGGCGATGTACGCGCCACGCCCAAGTATTCCACCAACACCACACACGTCATTGTTATGGCATCGATTAAAAGTGCTTGGAACTATTCGTAACTTCGAACAAATCTGAGATCTGGTGATTGCGGTGTCCATGCTTCTGTCGTGCAGCGTGCTGGCCCTCGAGACCAAAGCAACATGCACCGGCAATGTCAAATCCTCGCCACGCGGCACAGCTTGATAGCAACGTTGTCACTGTAGAAGGGACCATTTTGCTGGTTGATTGGTGGGATGGCGAATTGGAGATTTTCCACCTTCAGGTTGCTCTGGCCACATACGTCGAGAAAGGCTTGGTAAGTGTCGGCATTGCGTTCTGTCACGGAGATGTAGACTTGTACATCTGGGTACAAGGCGAAGAGATCTAGAAGTGTGGTGATCAATGCGGGTATCACTCGTCTGTCGTAGGTAATATCGGCGCCTAGGACAACATCGATGGGTGGTCGAGTCCTGCAAGAAAACCCTTCGTGTTCGACTAGTGCTTGTCCCCATGTGATATTCATAGGAGTTACAGAAGATGTTCGCAGACCGTTGAGAGACAGGTTCTCGAAAAAATTGTTTACGACGTCGTCTGATCCGTCAGAGGCCACCGCGTGGGTAGCGTGCAGGTGTTTGACGCACAGGATGGAGAGATAGCCGGTACCAGCTCCCAGCTCCAATACGTGCTTTCCGGCTACAACAGCTAAGTTTCGACACAAATACTGTCCCATATGCAGCGCGGCTTCCCAAGTTCGCAGGCCCGTTGTGCCGCCGGCGGCGATGAGGCTTCTGTTCTCCAAGAGTGAGATGCTTGGCCGCAGGGCCGAGGGTTCTGCTTGGACAGAAGAAATCGATAAATCATCCAGCAGAGAGAGATGATACGTTACGAAGCATTTTTGCTGTGCCGACGCCGCTTCTGACGGTATAGGAGCGGCCATTAGGGACGAGAGAGTAGACATGATATCATCAGAGATTCCCTACGATGGTGGTCAGAACGACCGTGACCAAGCTTGGAACACGTCACGTACATATTCTTCCCAGTCGTCGATTGCAGACTCGATGCGATGACTCAGCTCTTTGAGAGTTTTGACACGATATCGAACAGGAGGCCCAAATTCCAAACTTTTTCTGCTGAACATGCGACCATAAATTTCATGTTGGACCTGCTCCAGCCGCAGACAAGTGGCATCGGGGAAGTCGAGGTGCGATTCCAATTGGAAATACTGGTGGCAAAATCGATCTACTGACAGCATCCGGGAGAGATCCATCGTAGCAACTCGATGACAACGACCACGAGCCACTCATCGGAAGTCATGAGCACGGTCCGCTGGTGAAGACGTTTAATTAAGCCAGACATACATACGGAGTAGAGTCTTCACACGCGCTTCCAACGCGGAGTGACATTCTCCGGGAATTTTTAGTGCCATGACTTTTAGCGGGGTCGTTTGCGGGAAACGTTTTTTTGTTCCCGAAGATTGGCCCTCAATTATTTCGCCGCTCACGTGACCGCTGAGCCATCCCGCACACAACACGCGCACACACACGCATAAACCTTAGGGTTGGACCCAATTAAGCGACGCCCGTCGGTCGCCCCCCTACGATCAGATTTCGCAGCCGCCAAGCACCACGATTTGAAGCACCACGCCCATCGCCGCCGTCTCTTCTCCCGTCACCACCACAGAGACATCATCATCACAACCGCAACGATGGCGGACAACGAGAGCCCGGTTACTCTGCGCACCCGCAAGTTCATCCGCAACCCTCTGCTGGGCCGTAAGCAGATGGTCGTGTGAGTTGAAGCCCTCCTTACCCCGGCGCCGAATTCACGATATTTGAAGAAGAAGAAGAGGATCGTATCATGAGGTCAAACAATGTTCATTATCGCCCTATTTCACCGACCTAATGACGGCGCCACACGATCCACTGGAAATGTCGCAATTGGAGGGCTCAAGCCAAGACGAACGATTCGACGAAAGGCCTGAAAAGTTGGAATGGCGATTCAGCGACGATTTTTTGACAGACAAGACAAGCCTCTTGTTTTTTGCTCTCTTCCGCCCTTCCGCCCTTCCGCCCTACAAATCATCCACTCACATAACGACGACGATGGCGAAAACCACGACGACAGACATAAATTCCTGTCCACATACCGCTCGCTCATGATAACGAACGCTTCTTCTTCAATCTCGACGATTCGGCGTGTCATTCTCAGGGAGCCCAAAACTAATGCTGTGATGTAGTGATATCCTGCACCCCAGCCGCGCCAACATCTCCAAGGATGAGCTCCGTGAGAAGCTTGGTGGCATGTACAAGGCCCAGAAGGACCAAGTCTCCGTCTTTGGCCTGCGAACTCAGTTCGGTGGTGGCAAGACTACTGGCTTTGCTCTGATCTACGACTCTCCCGAGGCCATGAAGAAGTTCGAGCCCACCTACCGTCTGGTCCGCGTTGGCATGGCTACCAAGGCCGAGCGTGCCAGCAGACAGCAACGTATGTTCCGTGTCCCTTATGGATCGTTTAATCTCTTCTAGTCATGTTGTGTGCATGGTTTCCATCGCTGGATACGCTTTTTTTTTTTTTTACACGGAGCACAATTCTGACGAAAATGATATAACAGGCAAGCAGCGAAAGAACCGACAAAAGACGCTGCGCGGCACCGCAAAGGTCAAGGGTGCCAAGGCGAAGAAGGAGAAATAAGCATATCGCCCAACGTTTTAGCATGGGGGTATGGGAATGGCGGAGCTGTGGTACTGGGCAACCCGCCGTGGACAGCCATCGACGGCGGGACTATGCATTTCTTCGGCACAAGAGGAAGGCATGGAGGGTTTTTTTTTTGTTCATGTCTACGAAAACAATGGGAAATGCGATTGCGTGCTAATGTGACGAGCAATATCATCGCACTAGTATGCGGCAAAGGTGTTTTGGGTCTCGGACCAGAATTCAATGAAATAAACAAAAAGCCAAATACCGCGCCAAGTGCCCTTGGAGTGACTTGCGACGAGCCATTGTTGCTCCCGGTGTTCAATCACGTTTCTCCGTTTTTTTTTTTTTACTACAGCATAACGACCGGCGTTGGATACATCATAATTCCTGTTCTATTTCCGTAATGATGTCCAATTCCCCATATACACAGACTTCCGTTGTCAATTCATTGTCTAGCGCCATCATCCAGTGCCTTCCAAATCTAAGCATCTACCCTTTCATCTAACCCGCAAACTAGGATGTGCCAAGAGAGCCGACCTTCAAACTCAAGAAGCAGAGAATGGAGATAAGAGGAGAAGGATGATGATGTGGATCGGCGTCGTATGTACTTAAGTTTACCTCAAAACATACAATCTACTATCCATCAGAGGAATTCTTAACTCTTTTGCAACTTAGTCAGGGATATATACCAAACGTTGGCTATCACTGAGCTCGTTGTACTGACTTACGCCGAATCACCCACTTCAAAGAGTGACTTGTTAGAATAATCGTCACGCCCCGGGCTCTCAGTTGGGACTTCGGTATACGTCACTCTCGTAGTTACTATTAAAATAATTAGTCTTCACGGCCTATCGTGTTGTACGCACGAACAGCCATTTATGTAATGGTCCGGGTTGTCCGCGCAGTGCCTCGTGTCGGGGACGGTGTAGCGAGAGGGCATATTTAGTCGGGCGAGGATGTATTCTGGAGGTAGATGGAATGATTGCCTTGCGATGTTCCCGGCTACTACCAGGTAGCTTGGCAATGGCCTCATGCTCTCTTGGCTTACAAAATCTGAATCGGGCCCAGGGTCTGGCGTGCGATCTGGTCAGACATGATGGAAACGGTTACAAAGGGACCGGAAGTCACGTCTGACAGGTAATGATTGCCGTACAGCCAGATGACATAACGATGATGATGCTGCTGCTGCTGCTGCTGCTGCTGCTGCTGTACTTGAAGAAGCACGAACTTCGAGAAGAATACGTAGCCGACGTAGATCCCACGGCGCCATGTAGGGTAGGTAGTTAACAGAGAATAAACAGTCCATGTGAGGTCGATCTCTAGGTACATATTACATACGCCGTAGGTTTTGTTCGAACTTTTCGGGCTATGTGAAAAATGAACGGGGGGCGTTGCAAGTTCCAGACGAAGCACGAAAGCAGATGCATGCTGAACCTCCGTTTGGTGAACTACATGTCCCACACGTCTGTCGGAGGGAGAAATCTCCATTTGTGACGAGCCACAAGACTGAACAAGTCAAAAGACCGTCGGTGAGCAGTACCTAGTATGTAGACATGTTAATGATAAGTCGAGTGATTACAAGATTTCCAGACAAGTCTAGACTAGATCACATAGCTTGCATAGCTCATATGCAGTAGGTTGCGTTCTGATTTGCGTAGATAGTATCACACACTCTCATAAACCCAGACAAACTCATTGCTCTACCTGCTACATACTCAACCAAGCCCACAGACGCCATACCCAACTTTAATCAAACGACACGCCACAATCCCAAGTCCACAGACATCAACAGCTCATTCTCACTCCCCAGCCCTCCCCCACGGCGACACCTCCGCCAAAATCCTCGGGTCCCCCATCTCCTCCCACCCCACCATCCTCAATCCATCGTCTTCCTCCTCTTCTTCCCCATCCTCGTCCTCGAAATCTGGCACCTCGAATTTCTCATAGATTCTCTGGCCCGTCTTTTCGTCGTACAGCTTCTCCTTGTACTCGCGGTCGCGGAAGGCAAGCCACACCTGTAGCACGCTATTGGGAGGGTCAAGGGTATCAGGGACGAGGACTTCTCCGGTTATTGAGGCCATGACTGGTTGCCACTGCGTGGCCTTGGACATGGTGCATTGTTTCCATGTGATGACCATGCCTTTTTTGGCGGATCCTCTTTTCAGGGATGGGAGGGTGTTCAAGTCTGCGGGCAACGGGGGTAGGTCTTCTTCTTCTTCTTCTTCCAGGTCGTCAGCCTGGTCAATGTGGCCGTTCGTTGCGGTTTGGCCATTCACAGTCTCCGCGGGAAGAGGGTCTGCGTCGACTCGTCCATTGGCTTGGCCTCGGAACGGGTCTCGCGTGTTGGACTTGTTTCCGTTGGATGGGCTGGGGCCGTAGTATTCCTCGTCAAACTCCTCGGTTTGTCGCTTTCTTTTCCGCATAGATCCGTATTGCTGTTGAGGATCCCAACGCTGGACAAAGGGGAAGGGGGGTTCTGACAGCTTCATGCCTTCGTGGCAACATTCGACGGCCCGGTACGTGACTTTTGATCTCCATGCGTCGGGGTCGGCATCTTCCTCGGTGGCTTGTTTGGTATGCTCGCCGTCATTAACGTCTACTATTCGGGGGTTGGATAGTGGCTTTACGTCTTTCATGAGCCCCTGCTTGATAAGCTCTTCGTCTGCTTTCGTCTTGGGGTTCTTGAGACCCAGGGCCCCAAACAGCATTCGCCTTCCGGCACCCATATCCACTCGAGTCCGTCGCTGCGCGCTTATTTCCGCTGACGCATGTGTCACCGCAGTCTGATCGCCGTTGGGTGTGCTGGTGGCAGATTCAGGATTTGCCGTCGATTCCTCACTAGCTTCGTGAGTGACATGGGCCTGTAATGCCCCCAGGAGAGCCGCCTTCCGTGCCAGTAGCTCAGCGTCCATGGAGGTGGGGGTTGACGTTGCTTGTCGCATCATGACCTTTTGCTTTCTGCGACGTGCGTTACGCTTCTGTGTGCGACTGAGGCCCTGAGATGGTGCACTGCCCTGCTGGGTCTGCGTACTGCCTGGATTTTTGACAGGCTCTGGACCTGAATCATCGCTCGAATCACAGGAGCTCTCGTCACTAGAGTCGTCACTGTCATCATCCGAGTTGCTATCCGAAGAAGAGATATTCTTTTTGTCGAGGTTTGAAACCTTGCCACCACGCTCGACCTTTTCCGTGTTGTCTCTGTCTTTACCCCTGGTGCTTGTTTTTTTGACGTCGTCTTCGGAACTGCTGTCGGAATCAGAATCGTCCTCTGATGACATCACCTCAGAGCTGCTACTCGAGCTCGCTACCACATCGTTATTCTTCACGGCCTCCGAGTCTGATTCATCACCTGAATCATGGAAAGACTCGTCACTAGAGTCGTCACTGCTATCTTCTAGGGAGATTTTCGTAGAAGAGACCTTCTCTCCGTGGAGAATAAGATTTTCGTCACCCTCCTTGGTCTTGTTCTTGTTGTCACCACCTTTCTTGTTCTTACCGATGTTGCCGTCTTGTTCAACTTCCTCTGCGGAATGGCTGTCAGATCCGGATTCGTCCTCCGATGACATCAGGTCAGAGCTACTCGAGCTCGCTACCACGCCGTTCTGCTTCACGGCCTCTGAGTCTGATTCATCACCTGAATCATGGAAGGAATCGTCACTAGAGTCGTCACTGCTATCTTGAATGAATTTCGAAGAAGAGACCTTCTCTCCGTGGAGACTTAGTTTTTTGTCACCGTCCTTGGTCTTGTTCTTGATGCTGTCTTCTTCGACTTCGTCGTCGGAACCGCTATCGGAAGTGGAATCGCCATCCGATGACGTGGCTTCAGACCTGCCTGAGCCCGCCACCCCCTCACTTGTTACATCTTCGATGAGCGGCCTCCGTGGCGGTGATGGTCTGTTCAGCAAAACGTCCACAGGCTGCTCCTGCAGGGGTGACGATCTGCTTTGGTCTAGGATATCCATCACCATACTATCCATTACCTCATCGAAGCTCACACTAGGTTGTGTCAATTCCTGCAGAGCATCGTATGTTTTCCTCATATTGAGTTTCTGCTTCACCAGTTCCTTCTCGATTGCCGTCAAGGTTACTCGCGGGTACGCTGTGCTCATTGCGTCAACATACACCGATGAGCACTCAATGGTGCCTGGACGGGTTTCATCGTCGACTACTTCACCATCTTGCAGAGCCTTGAGCTCCTCGTCCAATTCTTCTTTTAAATAACTGTGTCCGCCTACATCACTGTCGCTATGCTCAGAGATGCTGGCGTAAGCGTGCTCCAAGTCGTGTGTATCCCATTTGTGATGTTCTTCCTGTACTGGCTTCCAGTCATCGTCATCGTCATCGTCGTCATGGTGTTCTGGCGGTGCATCCAACATGAGCAATTCCTCCGGTTCCCGTTCTCCCGACTCCATCTCATACGCCTCGATACGGGCTCTCTTTCGAGCAGGTAGCTCAATCGCGGGCCTATCTCGAGGGGCACGTAGCCGCGGCCGGCCAAACGGCACTCCATCGAATAGATGTTTGCCATCGGCTGAGATCTGGTATCGTCCGCTGATTCGTCGTCGTCTCACATCGTCTGTTAGAAGTGATCGTATTCTATATTGCAAAGGTTAGCTAACGGAGTCTCTCGATGTGCAAAGAAAACTAAATTTCCACCGCGACAGAATTTGTACATACATCAACTGGTCCTCATCCTTGAGTATCTGCGCCACCAGTTGGAAATGGAGGCACTCGTAGCGGTCGCCGGCGGCACCAACAAGCTCGACCGCGTAGTCTTCCAAACCCCACTCGCTGCATTCCAGGGGCACCACCTCGTTGACCGAGGCAACAAGTTTGGCGATTGTCAAATCTGCAGAGCGTTCACAGGGCCAGACAAGCTTCACCTCGGGGACGCCATGCCGACGGACGGCGAGGCGCAAACGGATCTCCTGGTTGGACATGGCTACCGACACATGGCGGCCTCTTGCAACGAAAAGGGCAGTAGGCAAGCGCGCATCTGCGCTGTGATCAGCATCAAACTTGTAGCGCGATGTGTACGAGCAAGTTCAAGAAGAGCACTGGCAGGTTTTCTTCTGATCGGAACATCATTACGGAGTTGTGCCTGAAAGTTAAAGTGGGTCTCGTGACACGACTTCGTCATCCGGGTGCGCCTCTTTGTTCTTGCCAGATGTAATAAACGTGGCTTCATGCAAAACTCTAAAAAACACATTTTCCCTCGTGTCTCAGCTCTGAGAAACCCGCCCTGACACAAGTCCTTCTTACTCGAGCTCAAGCCGTCTGCAAATATGCTTTGCCCTGTATAATCGCTGGTAATCCGCAACCAGCGTTCCTGCCAACGCCTTTGTCGTGAATCATGTAAAAACCACCCAATTGTTTAACTTCCCTGTCACGTATACCTTCTTGCGGTAGTTAGAGTCTCGCCCACTGTATAAAGATGCCGCATTCCATAGCCCATCGCTCTATGGTCCAGCCATGTCCAGCATATGCCCCATCTTCTCGATCTATAGAACTTGCGAGTTAGTCCGAGTCCCTGTAAAGCATGATGTTCTTCAAACGGCAAATATGGCCTGTCGTACCTTGGTCTTGAGATAGCCTTCCACCTCCTGACTCTTAAACCCTCCTTCGCCCTTCCAGCTTAACGGCACCATGGCAACCCTCTCCCGTACAATGACCTCCCTATTTGGCCCTTCCACAGCTCTGATTTTGTCGGGATTGTTCGTCAGCAGTCTTACATCATGTTGTCCTAAATCCAGCAACATGGCCGTAGCCAGACCGTAACTCCGGGCATCGGCAGGATGGCGCAGCAGAAGATTCGCCTCTACTGTATCCGAGCCCAGATCCTGTAAGTTGTATGCCTTCAGTTTCTCGCCTAGCCCAATGCCTCGCCCCTCTTGGCGCAGGTAGATGATGATGCCCCCGGAGGTGTTCGCAGAGAGACCCATCAGACGAGCAGCCTCGTCGAGCTGCTCTCCGCAGTCGCAGCGGGCAGACCAGGCGGTTTCTCCAGTGTAGCACTCGGAATGAATGCGAACCAGCGGCGGCGATGAAGCTGAAGGAGACGAGGTGGAAGATGTGGAAGTCGGACGTGAAGATGATGAGGGTGATGGCGATGAAGAAGAATAATTAATAGATGTAGGAGTATGATCGGTAGCAGACATTGGTGAGTGTACGTCGGTGCCGCTGGTCGTTCGGCCGGGATATAGTCGACCTGTGTAGGCGCCGCGAATCATGCGATCCATTTCTGTTTCTCCTTCACGGGGAGCATCCAGACTCTGACTGCGAATGTGAGTGCCAAAGACAATGGCCAGGTGTTCCTTGCTGTCCACGTTATTGGTGTAGAGATGTAGGAACATCTCGGTGCCATTGACCGTGGGTATACGCGCGCGCACAATGCATTGCACGTCCGGTAGCGTCTCGAGAAGCCTCGGTTTCTTGTTACCGCATCCTCCATTGGGCACTGAGCTGTCGACTGGTACACCGCGCGGTCCAGTCTTGGTCGGAGTTCGCGCGCCAGCCGTCAGCGGCGGGGTGAGGGCTGGGGATAGGAGCGACGGCGGAGGAGCCTGTGCCGTGTCGGCCGCGTCTTGCGAGAGAGCAAAGTCGTCGTCATGATGGTCAAGATGTTGGCCCTCTTTCGACGTACTATCGACCGGAGCCGAGCGAGGTGAGTAAAAAGACGGGAGCTGGCTCGTCTCGCCGAGCTCGGGGTGGTGAGAATCGGATGGCATCTCGGTCGGGGACGTCGGGACGATGGCGGGGGGTTCGTGTGACGTAGGGCGATGCGCAATGCTGCTGCACAGACGATTGGGGACACTTCAGCCTCGCATCGGGCAGCCAAGTCACAGAACGGAGAGTCGAAGAAGACGAGTTTCGATCGCACAATGCTGACGCTTTCAAAGAGGAATGCTGCTGCTGTCCTGGAATGGCTTGACTTGAACAAAGTTGAGAGCACGTGGATTATGTGAGTGACTGATGACGGGGACTTTGCGGAAGCGCATTGGCTAGTTTCGGCTCAACAGCCAATTATTAGTCAGGTGCTGCCGGCTGCCCGCCCGGCGCTGACAGGCTGACAGCTGACCACTTCTCCCGTCGTCGGAAAGGTTCAATTCTGGAATCTCGGCGAATTGTGGGGGACGGGCCACGGCAATGGAAATGGCAAATGGGAATGGAAAAAAGGGGGAATACGCTAGGTACATAGCGTGTTGCGAGGCCGGAGTCAAATGAACCGTACCTGGCCTATGGAGTTATTGGAGTATGTATGTATGTATGTATGTAGGTACATATGTCGCCTTCTCGGTTTTCTGTTTCATCCTTTGTTTCATCCGATCGCATTTACATATGCCAATTCGCCTAGCGTACCTCAGCCGCGTTCACTTGCATCTCACGCTTCAAACTTCATCGCGCGCCGCGAGGCAACCTCGGCAGGGGCTGTGACATCATCCGTAGTCATTCATGATACGGCTTCCTAGTTGCCGACTATGTAGATACAAACAGAATGAGTTCGTCACCCAGTCATGTACAAAAGCGAGGCGCAAAAGCAAAAGAAGCCAACTGCATTGTCCCCAACATTTTAAACCACTTTCATGAATAGAGAGAAATCATGAGAGATGAAGAGAGAAGTAAACGCCTCAAACGCTGTTCTAGGCAATCACTTCCTTTCCAGTGCCGTACTGGACATTCGCCACCTTCTGATTGAGGGCGCTTTGCTCGCCCAGCATGTGAGGGCATACTGCCTGGTTGCTCTTCGCGAGATTCAGCGTACACACCTCGTCATGGCCGTAGTGGCAGGCGGAGTCCTGAATGTTGAGCGCAATGTAGTTGTTCGCAATCCAGTTGTTGCCCTGGATAATGCAGTTGAGAACCGGCCCGCTGAGCCCGTTGGCAGCCGAGATGGCCAGCTTGCCACCGGAAAGAAGCGGCTTGCACTCATCAGGGTTGACAAACTCGTATTGCATATCGACGCCGCCGCCCTGGTGAGGCTCCTCTTTGGCTGACTTGCCAAATGCGAGATAGTTCCAGGCATCGTAGGAGATGTCGTGGGCACCGGCCGACGAGTCGATCTTGAGGACGTTCAAGCTACGACCGTTGTAGGAGAGCTTGACGCAGATGTTGTTGCAATCCACGGTACCGGGCCAGTAGGCGACCCGATTGGTGTTGAGTTTGCAGCCAAGGGCACCGATGGAGGAAGAGTACTGCTCATGAGGCGTAACGCTGACGGTCTGGCCACGCTTGCCGACCACCGCAGCAGAAACAGCAGAAGCCGACGCCAAAAGAATAGTGGTGATTGAGATCATCATGATGCCGAGCCTGGGAAACAGGGGCAAGGAGTGTTAAGAAGAACAGGTATCAAGGAATAACCAAGGGATTTCGAGTATATGTCGATGAGCACCAGGCCTTCAGACGTAAGAGATTGTATAAACCAGACCAATTTGATGTAGAATTTAGTAAAATGAATGCAAAGAAACGAATTGAATGAGAACAACGGCTTGTTCAGTTTGATGAAAGACTGGTCCTAGAATCTATTTATCTTTCCACATTAGTGAACAGGAAGAGCGGTCATATATTATATCATACTTGCCATGACGCCAGTAGACCAATGATATACATGCTGTCTTCTTATGTTCATAAAGGTACAGCTCCACGCACATGATGACTGAGAAGCCTGTTGTTCCATCAAAGAACACGTTTCAACACCAGTCAGATGCATCGTTCTCGCTCTGAGGGACACAGAAATAGGTGAACGAATATCTCAGACTTGACCTGTCATCAAACTTGAACTACCTTCCCACAAGAGCATGGGTATGTATGTATTGGGCACCGAGCACCAACTTTGAGGGAGCAATGTAGTGCTTCACGAACAAATATCCATCTTCTCTCCTAGATTGACTCAATGCCAAGTGAGCCACTAGTAAGTTCTGACACTCCTGTTTCAGGAACACGGCGCCTCTCGCTCGGTCGTGGCTTGTCCATGGCGTGTCCGTTCATCAGATTGGCACAGAGCTGTGCGCCTCGTGTGTCATTCAGGGGGAAGGCAGCCTTGAAGGTGGTATCGAAGAGTTTGTATGTGAGCGGAGCCAGTACAAAGGTATTGTGTGCGCGTATCTCTCACTCGTAGAAGCCGAAGGCCTTCATTTCACATGCTCTATGAAGGACCGCGAATGAGACAAGCGGTGCCTCGTTGCGCCGCGTAGTAGCGTCCGCACTATGCGACTTTCTTGTTTGCTGCAAGCCATCGAAACATGCTTGAAGAACAGCGCTCGATATCGCGTCTATTTCTTGTCCCGCCGAACAGAAGTAGCTCTTTCAAAGAAGACTGTTCAGCTGGAATTTTGAAGGCTCTCCATTGGCTTGCCGCGGCTCGTCTTAGTCCAGGATGGCGCAAGCTCGCCCTTTGTCCTGGACGCCGCTGCCAGGGCTCTGAAGCACATTGTGCCGTCCGTGAGTCTGTTTTAGCCTTCCGCGTGAAGGGTAGGGTTAACATCAGCTGACTGGGCCCCTGGACAGAGACTGACGCTTTTGGCATCGTCCAATGTCGACATGATGGTACGGCGGCTACGTCGAAGTCACCGAGGGCCTGGACTGTGCGCATGTGTGTTCTATACGCCCGTGGGAGGAACCAGATCGGTCAGCATAGTTGTAAAGATAGAGCTTGATACAGAGGCGAAATCTCGAGACAACGTAAGACGCGCATTGTGTGCCAAGTTAACCCATGTATCTCATTCTCGGTTGATTGAGGTTGATGTGACCGCTGACTGACGTGACCTCAGAGCTGTGCAGCCTGTGCTGGTCAGTGAGTGCGGAGTCCTGAGTCCTGAGTCCTGACTCTCTGAGTGTGAGCACTGAGCACACAGCGGGCCACAGCCCCACAAGTTCACAACCAAGGTTCATTAATCGATAAGAGATCTTGGCCAGGAAAATTTTGAAACAAGGACAACTGCAACGCGCCGTCTAGCAAAAGCAGAGCAAACGTAGTCGTCCAGTCCAAGTGTACACGAACCAGGATCGGCAAGCCTCACAGAGAAGCACCAAAATGTCAGCAGTCGCATCGCCGGAGGTAGATACTCCGATTCGCGAAAAGAGGTCCAAAAAAGACAAATCCTCAAAATCAAAATCCGAAAGAAAGCGCGCCAGAGAAGAGGACACAGCCGCAGACGGCGAACGAAAACACAAGAAGACCAAGAGCATCTTGGCTGATGCATCTATAACGAAAGAGGAACCAGACCAAAGTCAAGACACAACCAAGAAGGAGAAGAAGGCGAGCAAAAGCAGCAAGAAGAAAGAGTCTCGATTGAAAGTCGAAGATGATGCCGTGCAAGACGATGTCCTGCACAGCCAACCAACGGCTGCTGCGGCGCCATCAAAAAGCGAGAAGAGTATTACGAAGAAGAAGAAGGTGAAGAAGGAAGAAGATGCTACACAGATGGACGAAGCCGCAAATCCGATCGAGCATGGCGCATCTAAATCTGAGAAGAAGAAAAATAAGAAGCGCGAGCCCGAACCGTCGCCGCCCGCAACACTCAAAGTCAAAGAAGACGACGGAGACGCGATGGAAATCGACGAGCCAGCGGAAGCGACGTCTTCTGGCATCTACCAACCGCCCGACATGCCGGCCAACCCACAGTTTCCCTTCTTCAAGCAAACCGTATCACTCTACGAGCCCATATACCCCAACGGCTGGGCCCAGCCAGTGACAAGCGCGCAGGACCATCACCTGCAGCAGCTCCAGAACAAATACGTGCCTTCGCTGCGAGGCGTCCTTCTCGACTACGCCAACGTTTCATTGGGGCCCGAGCCAGGCCGCGTGGGTGCCGCCGCCGACGACGAATCTCCCACGACGTTGCTCTCCAAGGGCGAGTACGCCGTAGGCTTCGGCTGGATCACCGCCGATGTCGGGCTCTTTGTCCCTAGCCGAGGTGCATGGATGGAAGGCAGTGTCAATCTGCAAACAGAGGGCCACATTGGCGTCGTGTGCTTTGGAAAGTTCAACGCCTCCATCGAAGCCAGCCGTCTTCCGCCTTCGTGGAAATGGGTATCCAACGAGTCCCCCGACGCTAGCGGCTTTGAAGAAACCGCATCAGTCATCACGGCTGATGACCATGGCGTGGTGCGCCAGATTCACAGCACGGGGTTCTGGATCGACGGTAGCGGCACGCGAGTCAGGGGCAAGGTGCGCTTCCGCATCCGCAACTTTGATGCTGGTACGAGCGGGGAGACTAGTTATCTGAGTCTGGAAGGTACTATGCTCGACAAGGCCAGCGAGAAGAAACTGATACAGGAAGAGGCTCGTCTTGCGCAGGTGAGGCGGGATAAGAAGGGCGGGCGAAAGATGGAGAGGCGACGGGCGCCTGATTTTAGTATGACGCGGTTTGCGATGCAAGAGGACGAGAATCAGGGTGATGATCCTGCTGTGGCACCGGCAGCGGAGTCTAACATTGTCAAGTTTGATGAATGATGGGCAGCGGCGAGGGGGAGGGGGGGGGAATGACTGGAGTTACTGTGGCATCTATCAAAGCGATATGTATTCTAATGTTTCGTTGCTGTATGTTCATGGGGTGTGTGTATGTATCCCAAAAAAAAGAAAAGACTATCCTGCTACCGCCGCCTCGCATCGTGCTCTCACGCCGGGATTCATCCCATGAGTACGCCCTTTCAAGGAATGTCCACCCTGCTTCGCTCTACTATGCGTCATTATGGACAAGTTGGATGTTCAGGACAGGAAGCAGTGATACGGCATATCTCCACAAAGTCTGGGTGAAAACACATCCCCCACAGAGCGATGTGAAGGTGATAAATTGATGCCGAGTAAAGACGCGTCTCATGCGACACCAGGCTGGGCATGTTGAATGAAACTCAAGCATATGGCCCAGTCTTGCTTGGAAATGCCGGACAAGAGGTTGGAGAATCCCGCTGGCGCGGCGGTAAAACGCATTTGCCAGGTGGTGAGAAAAAGGGAGATACGGCCGCGACTCCGCGAGACGGGCGCGAGAAAGCAGGCATGATGCGGTTCAAAGGATTGCCAGGCATTATTCAAGGTCCAAGGATCTAAGGCGCTGCCGGGAGAATCAGGTCAATGCAGCAGCAGCAGCAGCAGCAGCAGCAGCAGCACGTGGTGTATTCACTATATAGTCTGAGATATACTACAACGACCTCGAAACAAGAGCCCAGAACAGGGTAGGTACCTAAACAAGGCCAGACGACATGCACATGGATTTATCGGTGGCGGACGAACTGCAGGGCAAAAATTCTCCATGATGGCTCCGCAAGAAACAGAGGAAAAGGGTTGTAGGCACAAATTAATAAGACGGCAAGACTCCCTATATGATGTGTTGAAGAACACAACCATGAGCCACGTGTTGAGGCTGGAGTGTCCGGGAATACCAGGTACATAGGTAGACCTTTGGTGTTGAGCGATTGGATGACGCAGTGGGCAGATCAATTGGCAATTTGGCAGCATTCTTCAGTGCTTGTTGCTGCAGAAGCCAGCTTTGGTACCAAACGCTTCGATGCATATCCTCGGGTGTTCCCCCATGCACAATGGCAGACACCGATGAATTGTGTAATAAAGTAGTAATAAAATGGTTCGCGAGAAGTTGGAACAAGTGAAGTGACAGGTCACAGGAGCAGCCCACCGCGACGATTCACGAAGCTGCAGCTGCAGCCGCTGGGCGCCTAAATATCCAGGCATCCACCTCTTACCACCGATCCCAACTTCGGCTGAGCAACATCACTCAATCCCAGATCCAGCCGCCAACGACCTTTCCGAAAGCCGATCGGTCGACTAACACAATGGCTTCCGACACAGCTACAGAGCCTCGGGGTACGCACATCCTGAAACTCCATCCGAACGCCCATGATCCGCAACCGTCTTGACTCAATTGCTGACTTCAACGGCCTCTGCGCAGTCGCGACCCGAGAGGAGATGCGCGAGGCCCGTCTCCCGCTCGCCTATAGGGACAGCTGCGCACATCTGCTAATTCCGCTGAACAAATGCCGGAAATCGTCGTGGTACCTCCCGTGGAAGTGCGAGGTAAGTAGGATTATTCGCCATTCAGGCGCAGCGGCTTGTGGACCTTGGCTCGACCGACCCCTCCGGAATTACGAAGAAGGAGACAGGGCAACAAGAAGAACAACGCCTAGAAGGAAGCTTTGAAGGCTAACCAATGCGGCAGGATGAGCGACATAGCTACGAAAAGTGCCAGTACGTTGAGTTTAAAAAGAGAGTGGCCAAGATGGACGAGTTAAGGGCATCAAAGGGCGGGGCGCGATCCAACTAGGCGATTTTGATATTCTGATTTGGCAGGTGTGACGACTAGATAGGCGGTTCGGGCGCCCGGGAGTTTGTACATATTGTTCCGTCGGGAGGGGAATAGAATGCTGTTTCGGCGACGTTGGATTGTGGTCGTGTGAATGGGCGAAGCATCCAGCGGGACACAACATACGCGAAATAAACTCTCGAGCTACGCGCGGCCTTGGAGGTAGGCCGTTCTTTGGACTTCGAAGCTGACCGAGGCAGGTCAGGACAAGCCGCCACAAATACTTCCCCGACGACTCTTAGGGTTGTGTTCCGCACAATGGCCGATCGATTAACACATAGGATGCGCACAGTCGGAGATTCATATCTCTGAGGCTCGTGTATTCAGAGTCCCCATGGCATCTTGCCGGAAATTGATTCCGAGACAAATCCGAACCCAATGGTCTCAATGACCAGGCGACGAATCTGAAACCGTTTCTCGAGGCACCTCGGGGAAGAAAAGAGAGGCGTACATGTCTATCTGCGACAGAGAAGCTCTGCCGTCTTGCAAGTAACCACGAGGCAGAAAAGCAATCCAAGCTGTACAGAATGTACACGATAAATACACCCCTTCACGTCAGGGTCACCGCGAGTTATTCTCCGCCAGACACGATTCAGGCACCTAATTCAAGTGTGGATGGCATATGCCATCTGGGCTTGGCGGCGAAACTGTCCAAGTTACACTTCAATTTTTTTTTCTCAACGGCCACCCAGTCGGCCCCTGATACGGCTAGATAAAGGATAGAGAGCCCTGTAATCTGTGGCCCTGCGCATACCGGCCAAGCGACGCGAGTTGAGAGGGGTTCGGACTTGAGCCGCGAGCGAGAAATAATTCAGAATACCTACCTAAGGTATGTATGACTCTGCTCCACCTTTCGGCAAAAGCAAGAGGAGGGAAGAAGATGAAGCAATATGATGGTTCATCATCTCGGGCCGGGCTGTGTGGTCAAGTCATGTCGACGAACTTTGCAGCATGTCCGAATTTTCACGCTGCTGACATGAGGCAGGTATTTGTGCTTGAGGCCTTCATACGCACCCGACTATTCGATGTTGACGGATGGATCAAGTGTACAACACGTCTGGGCCGCTCCGCTTCATGCAAAATACAATGTTCAGACGTTCATTGCGACGCTGCGCAATACTCATGTTCCCACTTCCCGGGCGCCCGCAGTCACGCTTTCTCACCTTTTGAGTTCTATGTATGCCCCTACCCCTTTACCAAAACGGGTGATGTCCTTCTCTAGAAGTGTCGTGACATTCTGAGTCTTCTGGCCTTTTGTGCAAAGAGAAAAAGTGTCAGCAAATCGCAGGAGGCACCAAGCTATCTTAACTGTGGCGAGGATCATGAGAGGAATGAGTCTTGGCCTCTTGGAGAGAGAGGACGGCGAAGGCAAAAGGATGGGACGGAGAGCCCGGTGGTCCTGATAAAGAAGATACTTCTGGCTCCTGGAAGTTGTTGACGTCAAGTCGCAGTCTCGTCCAACCTCGTCAGGCTTCTCTGGGGTCCAATCTAGGTATCTTGAGGATCCTCCGTGTAGGAACAGAGAAGGCCGACGTCGATGTACAAGGAAGGAAAAGACATAACCATCCAGATTCCAGTCCCTATTTGG